>ML795803.1:385277-460922 GCA_009831015.1 Picea engelmannii
AAAAACTATATAAAATCCTTAGAAATTTGAATATTTTTACAAAAATATCGCCAAACATTTATAGTTGGCATATGAAGGATTAGTAAGATTCGCCAAGGTTTCTACATTTTAAAATATATTTCTGTCCTTAAAATCATCCCTAGGAGTAAGTGACCTTCTTTGTGATGTAGTCCATCTGGGTTCATGATCTACTCTTATGTAGTTTCCTTCATACTGATTGAAGCTTCTTTGATTCCCGAAGGTAGGAGTTCTTCTTGGATATTCATCTCTTTTGTAATCATTCCTTCTTTCCAATATCCTGGTCCACTTCTCATCAACTGTCTGTGTAGCTCTTTCTTCAACCTTCTTGTTGGTATTTTCATTTTCGTTGTATGAAGTTTCACCCATGCATCCAAGATGTGTTAAGTCTTTTGGCACTTGAGAGTTTCTTAAGCTCTTCCTCAATGAGACAACTTCTTGTTCAAGTT
This sequence comes from Picea engelmannii, assembly GCA_009831015.1. Lineage (NCBI taxonomy): Eukaryota > Viridiplantae > Streptophyta > Pinopsida > Pinales > Pinaceae > Picea > Picea engelmannii. The sequence continues at coordinate 385,745 of ML795803.1, forward strand.
TCTCACAATCTTCTTCTTTCTTCATCATTTGGACATTCCTTACTTCTCCTATTCTTCTTTCTTCTTCGAGTAGTGTTTTAAAGGAAATCGTTTCTTCTCTTAGTTTTTCAAAGTCTTTTAATTGTTTCTTCAAGCTTACAACTATCTTTTTATAGCTACCCAATTCACTTCTTAGTTTTCTATGCATGTCTTTGAGCTTGCTATTTTCAATCTCAACATGCTTCAATTTTTTAAGATTCTCATCTTCTTGTTGAACAATTTCTGCTTCATGATCTTCTTCTTCTTCATTGGAATTTTCTTCTTTAGTGTCATATCTTTCAATCCTTGGACGAGGACATTCAAATTCAACATGTCCTACTCCTTCACAATTAAAGAAAAATAACTGACCTCTATTTGCTTCTTTGAAATCTGAGATGTTGTAATTTTCTTCAACTTCTTCTTCTTCTTCTTCTTCTACTTCTTCCCTTGCATAAAGGTCTTGTATCTTGTCCCAAATATCTTTTGATGATGCACATAATCCCAGCTTGGATTTCACTGAATCTGTCAATCCATCCAGGATGATATCTATTGCCAATTTGTTGTTCCTTTTTGCTTCCTTCTGAGCTGGAGTCTTTGGTTTCTTCAAAGCATTGTATCCTGAAGAAACTGAGAACCAAACATCTGCCCCAATATATTTCAAGTAAGTTTCCATTCCATTACTCCAGTATTCAAAATTGCTTCCATCAAATGGTGGAATCCCATTTGGAATTTTGTCTTCCATTTCTACTTAGTATCTTCCTTCCAGTGGTTAAATTGTACTAAAGGTAACCCACTCTGATACCAATTGTTGATACCGAGAGGGGGGTGAATCAGTATCAAGTACAATTTAAAAAAAAATCAACTTATACTTAAATCATTCAATTATATCCAATGAGAAACGAACAATAGTATAAGAGTTACACCAATACACCACAATACACCATGCACAATATATGAGAAATAATCAATAATTATTGTTCAAGGGAAGTAATGAGTTCCAAAGGTATCTATAGCTTCCAAATATAAAGGGAGGGATAAACCTCAAAGAGCAAGACACAATCCTCCACTATCAAGAGAGGGTTGACCTCTCCATATAGAGGACCCAAATGTGAAGCAACATTAGCTAAGGTGTCTTCTTCTGTATTTTTAATTCATGAATGGAAACAATATTAAATGCTTCAATTTTATCAACAAAATTATATGCCTCTTGCTAGAAGTTTTTCAAATGAGGCGAATTACAGTGAATTGAGTTTTTTTCTTTCTTCGCTATGATCTCTTAATTGTTGAAGTTTTACTTATACTTCTAGTAGTTATAGTTCTTCTTTATTATTATAATCATTTAGCACATTATCTGCATAAATAAGATCACTGAAAGAGAGGCAATCACAGAAACAATAGAGCCACACATATTATCCTGGGAAACTCTCATGGGGGAGAAAACCCAACAAAAACTTACTCAATATAGGTAGACCAAATACAGAACAAAATATCCTCCTCTACCCCTTCACTAGGAAGAGTAGCGCACCACTTAACCAAGAAATACCAAGAGATAGACCAAAAACTTTCCTTGACGTCACCCCCAGTTGCAACAACTTCTCCTCCAAGACTTGCACACTTTTTCCTCTTGTTTCAAAGCTTATGAGTGAATGAACAAATGAGGTGTTGGCCTCCCTTATAAATAGTGGTTTGGCCAACCTAATGTTAGGTTTGGTCCGACCTGTCACTTTTCCCTCTTAATTTACATCTAACGGTCAAGGAAGAATAGGGACGATTTTTACTAAGGAACAACAGGGCCTAATTAAATATAATATAATAATATTATTCAACTCTCTCTTAGGTAGAATATTCTTTGAAGTTACAATAATTCAACAATCCCCCTTGACAAGAAGTGTATTCTACTAGCAACATCAATAACAACTGACTATACTCAATACATCGTCAAGAGGAGGAGACATCGTCATCAACATCAAGAACATTGTCAGTCATTTCTATAGTTCATCGGAAGTTTTTCTCATCATCAACATCAATAGAAATTGAACATCATCATCATCCGCAGCATGGAGCTGGAGTAACATCATCATCATCAACATAAACAACAATATAACCAAAACATCAACATCTATATGTGGCAATAGAATGAGGAAGGTGCATCAACAAAAACATCTGTGGTACTCTGACAGACCGTCCTTTCCGGACCTTCTAGATCTGCCCAGGAATCATAAGATTCCCTAGGATGTAGAATCCTAATTGAGCTACCAGTACTGACCACAACTGGTATACACATGCATAGGTACTATGATAGACCGTCCTTACCAGACCTTTAGGATCTGCCAAGGGATGATCAGTCCCCTAGGATATAAAATCCTAATTGAGCTACCTGTTGTTGGTCAGGATACCATAATATCATCAACATCACTCCCCCTTTCTAGGGAGGTCCTTTCAAACTACACCAATCTTGTTTAAGAATTACTCAAAATTCACATGAGACATAGGCTTATTCAACACATCTGCAACCTACTCATTTGCGCCAACATATTGGAGCTTTACAACTCCCTTCTGCACCATGTCACGAATGTAGTGATACCAGATCTCTATGTGCTTCATATTATCATGGAACACTGGGTTTTATGTCATCTTTATGAAACTATGGTTATCACATAGAATCATGGTAGCGTCCATCTCCAGATCAAACAGACTTGTAAACAACTTCCAAATCCATATGGCTTCACAACTGGCAAAGCCTGCTGCAATGTACTCTGCTTCTACCATACTGAGAGCAATACTGGACTGCTTCCTTCTTTGCCATGAACTCATGGCTAACCCCAAACTGAAACAACATCCTAAAGTGCTCTTTATGTCTGAAGCACTTCCAGCCCAATCTGAATTAGTATAACCATACAATCTAAATTCATGATCTATAGTATAACAAAGACCATTGTTGATTAAGGTTGGTTGTCATTGATGTCAACCCTTGAAGAAATCCCCACAACACAAAGGTTTGGGCAATGGACCCAATATTGTTTGATGTAAATATGACTCATTATTGTCTTGTCATGGTTTATAAGAAGTAAATATGGATGAACTCCAAAGTGGTCCCCTTATGGTGAAAGCCCTCACGGGAAAATGCTTTACAGAGTAAGAGAACCCATGATTAATTGTGGAATACTGAGATTAAGGAAAATGAATTTGTCGGGTAAAATATCCTATATGGATAGTGCTTTTCATTCCATTTCTGGTGGTATGTGGAACATCACATAACTCCTCACGGTTAGAGAGTTATGGCCATGAGACTTTGGAGACCCCAGGTTTGGGTAATGGACCCAAGTTTGTTTGATGGATAATGGTATGAGTTATGATATATTTTCAGATAATACTATTATATATGTATATTACATGTCATTTCATTTATGGTGGTATGTGGAACGTCACATAACTCCTCACGGTTTGAGAGTTATGGCCTTACGAAGTTGGAGGACCCTCATATGTCATCTAGAAGCTCCAAAAGGTCAAAGTAGTCAAAGTGGTTTAAGAGATTTTAAAAGGTAAATAATCAAGTGAAGTAATGAGTGTATTATAATTCAAAGTGAATACAAAACAAATTATTTCAATAATAAATTTAATGGATAAATTAGAAGTGGGTTAACGCTAAAATGAGGAAAGTGGGGCCAAGTGACCTAGAAGATGTTTTTAAGGAAGCTACTTAGAGAGTATAAATAAGAGGCAAGACTCTCTCATTTTAAAAACACTTGAGAATATTGAATATATATAGGTTTATGAGGTAACCAAGGATATATAAGCTGAAATTCAGAGGGAAGGTGAAGAAAAGAAGGCCAAAATGCAAGGAAGGATAAATTCTTTTGATGGTGCTTTCTAAGGTATGTTATTTACAGGTCATCTCACCATTTTAGCTATAAATTTTTTTCTATAATGATTCATACCATGAAATTTCTATTCCATTGATAAAATATATCCAAGTATCTGTGGTAAAAAATTCAGCTTATGGGTCATTGTATTTTTGGAGTTACACTCCATGGAAAATAGGGTTTGTGGCTAGTCCTGAAACTAGTCAAAAACAAGTGTTTCGGGTAAAGACGTCATAAATTATTCATAACATATCCAAATTCAGTGAAACCAAATGTGTTGGTTAGGGTATATTCTTTAGTATTTTGTGTCACAATTTCAGATCAATTCAACAAACATTCCGTGCGGGGCACGCTCTACAAGGTCGCTCTCTAGAATAATCCAAAATTCAGCAAGGTATGCCATTTTTTCTATAACTCATTTTATGAGAGGTTCCAAGTAGTCACACCTGGAGGAAGTGCATAAAACACACTGAAGAAAATTGTGTATAAGTTTGAGATCTTTATACATTACAGGTACAAAGTTATGATTACTTCAAGTTAGGGTTGTCGACTAATCCAAAACTAGGCATGTGAGACTAAAGAAAAGTTTGATGAAAATGCTAGTCTCTTGTTGTTGAAGTTAAGGAAGGTTTGCAGGAATTTCATCATATACACCAGGTCTATTACAGATCCACAAATCAGATTTGGATGATGAAATTGATGAGGGATTTTGGTTGAGGTACATGTTGAGTACATGGTTGAGACAAGTAGTTGATGAGTTGGCACATACATGAGGTGTATAGTTGATGATGTTGGTACATATTGATGAATCATAGTTTATGATTAGTTGACACATGATTTGTACATACTTGGTACATGGTTGGATTCACTTTTTTATGGTACATGTTGATTACAGGTTATTTGGTACAGGTTGGTGCATGGTTGATGCACTTGTTTATGGTACAGATTGATTACAGGTTGAGGTAAAAGTTGATGCATGGTTGATAAATGGTTCAGATTTATTGGTACATGTTTACAATGATTTATCTCACATATATAGATTGACAGTGGTTCCATCATTCTACTTCTACTTCAGGGTGGCAGGACGGGGCAAGGACATGTGGTTGTAGCCACCTTTCGGTTGTAACCAGAGAACATAGGGGGTTGTAGCCTCCTTTTGGTTGTAACTAGAGAATTGGGAAGTTGGAGCTTCCCTCAGGTTGTAGCCTGAGAAAATAGGGGGTTGGAGCCTCCTTCCAGTTGCATCTAGAAAACAAAGGAAGTTGGTGCTTCCAACGAATGTAATTCTTCAGGACATATAAGAAAAAGCATTCTGTGGTTTTCTCTCGATTTGGGTTTCCACATAAAACACTGGTGTATTGTGTATGTGTATGTTTGTTCATTTGTTCATTGCTTATTTACTCTACAGTTATTGGATGATAATGCTTCATCGATATAACACTTGGATTATATGGTTAAAAATGATTAAATTGTTCTATTTTTGATTCACCCCCCCTCCCAGTAATCCAACAACCATAATCCAATGTACCCTTAAGGTATCTCATCACATTATTTGCAGCTACAAGGTGAACACATATGGGATCCACTAGATACTGACTCAAGGAGTTCACAACAAATCATATATCTGGCCTGGTATTCATCAGATACATCAACGGACCAATAATTTTTCTGTATAGAGTAGCATCAACTAACTTTGATGAAGTATCAACCGGGAGATTCAAATTCGTCTCCATGGTTGTGTCCATGGATTTACATTCCAACATGTCAAACTTATTCAGTATTTCAACTGCATACTTCCCTTGGTTAAGGAATATATTCTCTGGGCTCTTCCAAACTTCAAGACCTAAGAAATCATACATCGGGCCTAGGTCTTTCATCTCAAATTCTCCAATGAGCATCCTTTTGCAATCTGTGATGAGATTTTCTTTTCCTATCAAGAATAAGTCATCCACATATAATAGAAATACAACTGTCTCATCATTCATAACCTTGAATTAAAGATTAGAATCATGTTTACTCTTGGTAAATCCCAAGCTCATCGGGAAACTGCCCATTCTTCCATACCAATCTCTTGGAGCTTGCTTCAACTTGCAGACATGAGTCTTCATGTCCTTTACTTTGAAACCAAATTTTCACATCACATTGTAACAACATGGTACACTTGATTAACTGCAACTTAATCTGCATAATCATGTGTTGGTTCTATGTGCTTTCTGCAAAGCACTATTTGTCTCATTGCTTGAGAGTATGTCCTCTACTTTTTCTGCAACTGTTCCTTCTGGAACTGGGACTCTGCACCAATTATCACTATAGATAACTCAATATCAAATACATGTATTTTCATACATGCTCCCTCTAAATATCATACTGTGTTGTCTTATTTTAATGAATCAAGTAACTGTCTCGTCATAGTCTTCTCTCTCTTGTTGGGAGAATCCTTTGGACACAAATCAGGCTTTGTACATCTCTATACCGTTATCTACAACATGCTTGATCTGTTCGATCAATATTGGAAGTCACCACTAACATCCCTTTAGGTCTTAAGAAAAAATCCATATCCCATTCCTTCTAACTAGCTTCCTCCTCTATTATTGAAACAAGGGAATCTTCTCAGGAGATTCCATGTCTCCTAGAGGTCTCTGAAGCTATGATCTAGTCTTCTCAACTCATGGCATATGTCTGTCAGTCTTGGAAGATGTCTATTTTTCCTATCTGATCCTTTCTGAGATTGATCTTACTCTGAGTCTCCATGCTCCCTCTGAATATTGACTCCCTATGAGTCTATATAATATTCGAAGCCATCTGCTCCCTCTGATATGACTCGTCAATGCTATATGTCTTTGCATCCTACAAAGTGTCACAGGCCCATGCTAGTCTCTTTCTGGTTACTACATTGATTCTGGGTAGGCCCTTCTGGCTCTACTAACTCTTTGTGATGATCTGAAGAGTGATTAATTGCACCAAAGGGATTTGTTCTGTCATCTTTGGAGCCTACCTCTCCTCATGATTTGTCTTCATATGAGATGTTTTGTATATAGAAAAAGTAGCTTATTCTTCTTCTTCTTCAGTACATGGATGTATATGGTCATTTATGCAACTTGGATAGTCTGCTCCATGTCTCATCTAATATGTTTCCTCCTACAACCATCACTATATCTCCCTCATGGTTATCACATGTGACCTTCTCGGAGCAAGAACAACAAAAAAGAATAATACTCTTTATAATATAATAAAACAATAGCGAAAACAATCGTCACAATAACTCATTTAGAGCTATCACTTGTGACCTTACTGGAACAAGGGTCAAAAGTAAGAAATATAATAATAAGAAATGAGAGAAACACTCTTCTAGTGTTGTGATCAATCATTCCTCCATGGTAACCTGGAAAAAAAACAAGAAGTTTCTCCTAGAGGGGATGTTAGTTATATCTAGTAAATGATTACAGTAAGCATTTATATCAATAGTGCTCACATGCTACCAAGTATTCAATAAAAAAACTTTTCAAAGATTGTTATCACAACTATAGTGCTTAACAGTTATCAAACTTGATATGTGTAAACTTGAATCTTATCAATTTAATCAATCAAACCTGGAACTTGGAGTCTTGTCCTCAAGAACAAGTGTGTTGTTTTTATTTTGAGTCTCCTTCACTCAATATGATAAGTATTTTCTTCAATCTGTCCTCTGTACTAAGATAATATGTTATCTTGAAAAAAAACCGCGTTAGGGAATAAACTCTATAATCTCAAATTTAATCAATCTAATACTTTGACTTTAATTTTGACAAATGGTTAGTATGATAACTTAAACAGATCAAAATGCAAACTGGATATTCATAATATTACAATAATTCCATAACAAGTAGAGGCATACCAAAGTAATCAAACCCGGGGTGCATAGTTATTTTGAATGTGATGGATTTGAGATCCCTCTGGATCTACATTTGTTGTTTAGACAAAAGATCCTTCCTCCTACAAATACCCTTTAAAATAATGAGACTGTCTAAACATATGTAAGTACATACCTCTAACAACATCGATGGGTAGTGGCACCATCCGACAATAGTGGCAAGCAATAACGAACCTTTAAAACTTCAAAGGTGCTTCAACTTGTAACTTAAAGTCAGTTGGATATTTTCTAGGGTAAGGTGCACTAGGACAATGGTACTGCAATTGGTATGAAGGAACTTGCACTGCAACTACATTCGATACTGCAACTGCAACTGATATTGTAACTACAACTGCAACTGCTATTGGTACTTCAACTTCAATTGCAATTGCAACTGAGGGTTGATGAGGAAACCCTAATTCCTCAAACTTCGAATTATGGAATTCTAATCCAGGGACTAGATGCACCTTCCTAAGGAGAGCTCCTATATGTGGTTACTTCCTCCAAAATCCTCCTTAAACGTGGAAAACATCACACTTGGGTTTATGCAGAAACCCTAATTCTACAACAACTGCAATACTGAAAACTAGATTTTGGAGAGGATGCGTTGAGGCTAGTCACTTCTTATAAACTGTGAGTTTGTCTCTTTTAGGCCTGCTCTGATACCATGTTGAATTTTTACTTATACATCTAGTAGTTACAATTCTTATTTATTATTATAATCATTTAGCACAATAACTGCGTAAATAATATCACTGAAAGAGAGGCAATCACAGAAACAATAGAGACACATAGATTATCCTGGAAAATCCTCATGGGAAGAAAACCCAACAAAAACTTCCTCAATATAGATATACCAAAGATTGAACACAAGATCCTCCTCTACTCCTTCACTAGGAAAGGTAGTGCACCACTTAACCAATAAATATCAAGAGATAGACCAAAAAATTTCCTTGATGTCATGCCCAGTTGCAACAGATTCTCCTCCAAGACTTGCACACTTTTTCCTCTTGTTTCAGAGCTTATGAGTGAATGAACAAATGAGGAACTGACCTCCCTTATAAATAGTGGCCTGGCCGGCCTAATATTAGGTATGGGCCGACCTATCACTTTTCCCTCTTAATTTATATTTAATTGTCAAGGCACAATAAGGCCTACTTTTACTAAGGCACAATAAAGCCTAATTAAATATAATATAATAATATTATTCAACTCTCTCTCAGGTAGAATATTCTTCGAAGTTACAATATTTCAACATTAATCACCTAATAATTGAATACATATGAAATTTAAATATACATCCTTTCTGAGCTTGGATTAGAGATTCATATTTAGTTGTATTACTAGTACATTCAAACTCTAATATGTAGGAACTTAACAACTTTTTATCTCTTGGATGAATTAAGATGTAGCTAGCACCTGCTCCTTCCTGTGTTTTTAAGCATTCAAAATACAATTTCCCAATATCAATACCTACCTCTAAAATGGTGAGGTTAATATTATCTAAATATATTATCTTACAGTGAGGCACATCAGTCTAAGTGGAATGGAGGGATTCATACTATTTATTAGACTCAAAAGGTGAAGTTTCTGCAAGAAAATTTTCTAAATCAATTTCGAAAAAGTAATTCCCAAGAATAGAATTTGAGAACTACTACGAGGAAAATCTCTCTATGGCTAGGGGTAAACCAGAACAGACGGAAATGACTGCATAAATCAACTCTAACCTCAAGTATGCTATATGTTAGAAAAATAGGACTGTGGAGCAATAAAATAAAACAAATGCGGAAACAAAACACAGAAGATACACAATACAATAGAGACATAGATTTATGTGGTTCATCCAGTGTGGGCTACGCCCACCAGAGAAATTTCCAGGTCCTTCCTTTATTATTATCCAACATATGAAGGGATACAACCTACAACAAACCCGTTGTAACTTCCTCTTCTTTCTCTCACAGTATCCTATCTCAGAATACAATATTCGCCATCAACCATAGCCACAATACATTTCCCTCATAAAAGAGGGTTTCCTTCTAGGGAAAAAACCCTAACACAATTTCTACCATTAGATCTCTGACCCTATAATGAACGGTCCAGATTTACAATGAAATTACAATATACATTTACAAGGAAATTTTTGTTTCGGGGGCTTCACCCCCAAACCCCTGCTGGGGGCCCACTTGCCACCAGACCCCCCCTCTGCACTCCCCCATGTGGAAGAGTGTACATACTTCTGGGGTGTAAATACTTCATGGGGTATAAACACGGCTGAAAGTAAAAGACATCTGAATCAGGAAGATAATCAGGCTCCACAACCAACACTATATAGACAAATATGCTAGCAAGACAAGATAAAAGGCCTACCTCATCCAGATGTTCGATGAAGTCCAATGTTGAGCACTTGACCCAAAGCAATATACCTGGAACTAGTCCTCAACAACCAAGCATATGGTGATAATATATAATGTTAGCACATTCAATAGAATAATCCATCAACATTCATAACAAATATGCCCATGGAATAATAATTCAAATATTTGCGAGATATTAATTGGATGAGAAAAGAGTATTTCTATTAAGATATAATCAACAGAAGTGAATAAGTTACAAACTTCTGTGTCGGCACAGTTCAAAACCGAGAAACTAAGTTCCTTCCAGCTGGGCCTCCACCACATCAATTCTCCACCAAAGGAAAGCTCATATAAGAGAGACAATGAATTTCTCAATCAATAAGGGAAGAGTTTGGGGGCTAAACAATGTGTTCAGACTTAAAGGACAAAGGGATGCAGACTCAATGTGAAGTGAATAATTTCTCCAGAGTAACTTTGTTCTCAAAGTTGAATTCTTTCTCCTCTTTTCCATATCTCAGATTTGGCCCATTTATAGCCTTCAAGTGGAACTGAAGGGCCGAGTCGGAACGTTTCCAATATATGGAAGGCCAAGGATCATTGATCTCCTGACATGACATTGAAACCTGACACCATTTTTTTAATTTTGGGGACATTTCCCGATGTACGCGGGTTGTAGTGGTGCAACCTACGTATACACATGCTGTAATATAGGCAGGGTGCGTATATGTGGAAAAATCATGTTTTTAGCTCTGGATTTGCAAAAAGGGACTTCAAGTCTACATAGGGAAATGGAAAAAGTCCCTCTGTGAAAGATTGCATAGGGTGAGGCAAATCTTGCTATAACAGATGCCCCCTAATGTGTGAGGTCAGAGGAGTATCTGCGATGGCCAAAATGAATTATAAGACCCAAAAGTGGAGTAATGGGGATTGTTAGAAAAACAAGACCGTGGAGCAATAAAATAAAACAAATGCGGAAACAAAACATAGAAGATACACAATACAATAGAGACACAAATTTACGTGGGTTTCCCAGTGTGGGCTACGTCCACTAGAGGAATTTCCAGGTCCTTCATTTATTTTTATCCAGCAAATGAAGGGATACAACCTACAACAAACTCGCTGTAACTTCCTCTTCTATCTCTCACAGTCTCCTATCTTAGAACACAATATTCTCCATAATGCATAGCAGCAATACATTTCCCTCATAATAGAGGGCTTCCTTCTAGGGCAAAAAACCCTAACATAATTTCTACCGTTAGATCTGCGACCTTATAATGAATGGTCCAAATTTACAATGAAATTACAATATACATTTATAAGGAAATTTTTCCTTCAGGGGCTTCGTCCCCGAACACCCATCCGGGGATGCTACCCCTAAACCCCTGCCAGGGGCTCACTTGCCCTCGAACCTGCTAGCCGGGGGGATAGCCCCCCCAGAACTCACAGAGGGGGTAACCCCCCTTTGTACTCCCCCGCCTAGAAGAGTGTACATACTTCTAGGGTGTAAATACTTCATGGGCTATAAACATGGCTGAAAACAAAATACCTCTGAATCAGGAAGATAATCAGGCTCCACAACCAATAGGGACCCAACTGGAAGAACTAGTTTCTCATTACAATTTGTATTGACTTTGCATACATGGTTGCGAATTTGAATTGTACTGCAGATCGATGTGAAAATATACCAAACAACTGTCCATGGCCATGAATAGGAAAATACAAATGTTGTTACATGCCAAAGGTTGTCATAGTCATGAACAAGGCCTAGTAAAACCAGTCTCAAAATCAATCTAAAGATATTTGTATACAATGGAGTACAATCTGATCTCCCATGATCACTGAAGTCACACAGGTATCGGTCCAATGAAAGGTAGCAACAACTCAGGAAAGCTGCAACTATAAACTGATGTCTTCAAGTCTTCTACACAATCCTCCAAAGGTGCAAGTCTACATCATGTGAATAAAGGAGTTGAGGTCGAACACAATGAGACTTTGTTTGATTACCAGTCATTGAGGTATACCGTTAACAAATGCAAGAAAACCTATCGATGATGAAAGTAGGTATCAAGGCACCGAGTACATTCTTACAAGTGTGAATAAAGGAGTTGGGGTCAAACACTTGAAGGATCCATCAATCAGGAGATATTGATGTATTCCCAACTGTTGATGGTGAGAGAACTTGCCACTAATGACTGCAAGCCTCTAGGTACTCATAGGACTCTAGGTCTCATCTCTAGAATAGATGAACTGAAGTCGTTGGAAGGAGACCCACAAAAAGTATATCATTAAGGAATCTCTCATTGTTCAACATGAGTTACAAAGCATGAGCTTAATGATTTGGAGGAAATCATATGAAGAACATGTTCACGAACCAACGATGATGTGCATATTTTACATGTGCCAGGTGTAAGCGGTACATGAAAAAGACCCTCTGAATAACAACCAATGAGGAAAATTGATGACAAAGGCGAGGAAACTACCAATAAGGCTAATGACATCCAAGACACTCCATAAATCCCAATGTGTGTGAATAGATGTCTTGCCGTCAAGCATAAGGGAAACCACCGAGTGAATAACCAATGATGAAATGTCGACTGTTGGGTTCAAGTTTACCTACCAATGAGGAAAGTAGGATTATGGTGCGCAACAAGACTACAACTTCATGTGATTATGAGACAAACTGAGGGTATGGATGACATGCAAAGTCAAGAGTTTTGAGGAATGGTTGGCATAGGTTGATATACATCCTTTGAACAAGAGCATGAGACATATGGAAGAATCTGGCAGCATAGACTCAATGATGAAACCGTGATATGCAGGAGGCATCAATAAAACTATCCATAGGGGTTGGAAAAGTAACCAGTCAGAGAAGTAAACTCTATGTAACGAGCTCAGCTTCCTAAGGTCATGCTAAATCTAAAATTATGATGAAAAGTGGACTCAATTTTTTTTTGCTCTGTTCAAAGGTGACATGTCTGTTGCCAATATAAGATAATACTTCCTTCCTTCTTGTCTTTTTTTGTTTTTTCATAGTCAAATGAATGCTATGATACATAGGAGGAAACAAGTCTCGCAAGTAAGCAAAACTAGTTCTAGCAATGGAACATACCTATGCTCAATGAAAGGAGGTGCATGTGGGAGATGGAAACTTGGGGAAATGTTCCCTCTTGTGTATAGGGCGTCAAGCTGCGAAGGATATAAACAAGGCTCTGCTTGGTTGAGGATGAAAAACTGCTGAGGAAAACCGTTTATAACACAAAGAGAGAACCAAAAATAGGCTCAATACTGCAAGCAAAGGCATGCGATGCAATCACAAGTTAATGCCAAAAAATGTCCTTTTTCATAATATTAGTCTTCTTGGTTTGAAAAAAGGATAAAATTGTACCAAATATATGTCCTTTCAAATCCAATTTATGAGTGTGAAAGAGACAATTTCACTCGACAATCTTTTCGATTTTTGAAAACCAGTCGTAAAAGAGATTAAATCAAACTCGCTTGGAAGTCCTCTAGGTATAGGTCAGCATGTTTATGAGTGAGAAATGAGGTTCACTATAAATTCATGTATTAGATATAAGGGACTCCCAGTCCCATGGAAAAAATATCTGCATGGGCACCGAATGAAGCAGAGGATCTAACTAGGGCACCCATGTTTGGTAAGTCTCTACCATTTGATAATGACACTTCTAGTAGTAGATAGAAAGTTTTGTGTCGCTAAAAAATGGGTTTGTACCTAGGGCATATGAGTGACATTTATAGTACGATGCAAGTGTGTATGATTGAATGGATACCTATCCTATATGATAGGTAGCGAATATACCTATCTGAAGTTATGAACGATCGACATAACGTTGGAAACCGCAAGAATCCCTGGAAAAAACTACAAAAACCAACTTCATCCATTGTTGTATTAGTCCATTAGGCGAACATATTATACGAAACTATGCAAGGTGGGTAAATTTTTTCTATAAATAGTACCAAAAACCAAATTTACTATACCATTTTACTTTTTTACCCAAATAGTGGATTTTGGACCAAATTACCTTCGATCTTCAACTGGTGATTGCAGGAGCTACGAGTGACGGAATCGACAACCATTTGGACCAGGTAATTCCTCTTACCCTCCTCTTTCTTTTTAGTGGATTACATTTTGTATTTAGGTTTCAATTTTTATGTTATTTAGGGCACAAATTATAATTTTAGGTGTACGTGGGCTACCATTCATCGGGTCGCGTATACGTGTGATTATACGCGATTGTGAATGTTGCAGCTCATGTATATGTTCGTAAACAATGTTTTTTAGTGAATGCCAACTCAAAAATGTTTTTTGTCTTGCAGGATGGTGCTAGAGTGGAGGGAAAGAAAACATGAGGAGGTAGATGCTATAGTGGAAAGAGATCCAGGGGCCCAAATGGCCTTGAAAAGATGCGGGTTGAATAAGTTTTGGGCACTCAAAGGGATTAGGGCCCAAGTGAGATTTCTACAGTTTCTCGTGGATTACCGGGATCCGGAAAATGAGAGCTTCAACCTTGATGTGCAACCATTAAGGATTGAAGTCGAGGATATTTATTTCTTGACGAGGTTGTCGCGTCGGGGTGAGGTGGTCAACCTCAAAGCCCAGGGAGCTAGGAGTGGTATGAAGATAGAAGAATACATAGACTCTCATTGCATTGGAGGGATTGAGAAGGTCAGGAGTCAACTCCCCATCTGAGCGATAAAAAATCTAAGCCTCAATATTGTTGTCCTCATTTTGAAATGGATCACAGGATCAACCTCGTTGCACTAGGCATCAAGGTCGCTTATGTTCTACTCCGTCGAGTGCTTGAGACCCACGGTGTACGACTGGTACTGGCTAACATGAAGAGCCAATTGACAGAATGAAAACAAGGTGGTAAGAGGAACTTCGGGTTCACTTCCATCTTGTGTATCTTTTTCTTCGAGCGCGTTCCAGGTTTGGGACCTAGAGATGAGATCATTTCATGAGGACCTCGCGATCTAGCCATGACACAGTGGACCGAGGTGATGATATGACAGGGGGGAGGTAGGGTTCCCACACCCTACAATGATGATTTATTTTACTGGTGGAGACGACAGGTCATTGCTCTAGATGACTACCCCTACGCAAGGATCGAATTCAGAGGAGACCCTAACATGCCATTACCACCAAGGACCACCTACGGGGATATAGGTATGTCAAAGTTTTTTAAATATTTCATTTTTTATTTATTTTTGTATAGGAAAACAAAAATAGTTTTTGGATGATTTTTACGCACTAATTAGACATGTATGTGATCCAGACGTAGGTCCACGATGATCGAACGAGCTTCCACGACATCGTCAGAGGCACTGGGGAGATGAGGCAGTGGGAGGAGAAGCAGAGAGAGTCCTTAAAAATGTGCAGGGCAGCCTGTCTCATTTGACACAAAGAGAATTTTGATGGTTTAGGTGGAGGATCTGCTGAAGGCTATGAAACAATAGGTGGTAGGCGTGCCCAAAGCTTGGGTGTGACTCTTTCGGCGTCTCACAAATGCCATAGTTTTCTATCATGAAACACATCCAGTGCCACATGCGTAGATGTCATGGCGTTTGTATTATCAACTGTATATGTGTATTGAGGTTGTTAGCCCCAATTTTGTACTATAAACATCATATTTTTTGAAAAATATATAAAAACATGGTTCTTTGACTTTACTTATGTTACAGTGTGTACATTGATGAGAATGTTTTCTTTTCTTTAGTTATGTGACAAATTCCAATCTAAAACTAAATTATCATATGCATTAGATACATAATTAGAACTCCTAGGTATGTGATGATAAGTAATAAAATAAAACTGTCATTCTAAAAGGCGTACCTGTAGGAATCATTGGAGTAACGTAGGGTCACGCACACGGTAACTGCTGTTCAACTGACATACTACTTACTGAGAATCCAGGAAAACCTCCAAAGAGCAAATACGATGAAAAATGGAATCACACAAAAGTTCTACAACGACACTATATTCAGCCACATTATTCATGGATGGCCCTAGGCATATGCTACCTGAAGACACCAGTAGACCCTCGGGTGAGTAAAAAACCCAAGCGATGGAAGCCAAGGTCCCTGTATGACGATTGACTCCTTCTACAAATCCTAAGTAGACCGAAGACTCTATTGACATCTTCCAACCAAGGGAAAACTCGATAAGCAAGATGAAGACAAAAATAAAGGGAATATATATATACACTAAATTACATTAGTATACAAAGAGTTACGCCCAAGCTTGGGGCTCAAGCATAATATATTTTCAAGTATATCCCATTCCTGGGCTCAACCAACATGTTCCCTTCATAATATTCTAATTCATAGGCTCCTTTTTCTAAGACACGTCGCACGATATAAGGACTGTGCCACATGGGTTTGAACTTTCCTGCCCCCAGTGGTTCTTTGGCTTGATCATATAAAAGGAACAAGTCACCCTCAGTGTACAAACGAGGATAGAAAAACTTATCGTATTGGAGCTTGACACGTCTTTTATTCACTTCTATAGCGATAGAGGCGTCTCGACGTTGCTTGTCAAGGCTCTCTAGGTGCATGAGGCGTCATTCAAGATCGGAAGTGTCAAGTAGGAGCTCAACTGCAAATCTAAGAGAAGGGATTTTGCATTCAATAGGTAATAATGACTCAACACCGTGTACTAACTGGAAAGGAGAAAAACTAGTGGCAGTCTTGACCGAGGTTCGGTATGCCCAAAGTGCGGGATATAGCATGATATGCCAGTCATATTTTCTCTGGCTGACAAGTTCCTGCAAAATGGTCTTGAGAGACTTGTTTACAGCCTCTACCTATCCATTTTCCTGGGGGTAGTAAGGGGAAGAGTGACCATGATTAAACCCCAGTTTAGTTGCTAGTTCTTCCATCATTTCATTTTGAAAATGATTGTCATGATCAGTGACAATCTCACTCGGGATTCCGAACCTGGCAATAATTTGATTGAATACGAAGAAGGTGACAGTCTTCCCATCGGATTTAACTATAGGCATGGCCTCAACCCACTTATTAAAGTAGACTACGTCCATGATAATGTGTTGATTCCCCCCAGACAAAGTTGGGTTGAAATCCACAAAGTCCACCCCCCACTTGGTGAAGGGACCGACGGTAATGATTGGATGAAGAGGGGATGGATGAAAGCACATTTTCCAAGTGAACACCTAGAAGGGGTGATGAAAGCGCATTTTCCAAGTGAACACCTAGCAGGGGTGACACTTATTAACCACTTTAACGCAATATTTAAATATAGATGGCCAAAAATAATCGGCTCGCAAAATTTTCTGGGTTGTCGCAAGCCCAGATAGATGACCACCACAAGCCCCACTGTGGTAATCATTTAGAATTGACTTGGCTTCTTCATGAATTAAAAAATGACACAATATATTGTCTATTCCTTGACGATACAGAGTGTCACCGATGATAAGGTAATTCTTAGATTGGTATTATATACGTCGTTGGTCATCTCGCGAGAGACGCCGAGGGAACTTCAAAGTTTTAAGATAGAGAAAAATGTCTCCATACAAGGGGTTGAACGGCGAGACAAGGAAAATGTGTTCATCCACAAAAGAGTCAACATGAACAACATCCTCGTCCAATCATGGAAAGTCGGATATTAACTCTGCAAAGACTAGTGATTTCTTGGATTTCGCAGAAGCGAAATCGAGATCGAATTCTTGTAAAATGACAATCCATTTATTGTATTTCCCCCCTATGATATGCCTGGTAAGGACGTATTGAAATGGATTGACATCGGAAACCACAATATGTTTGCAAAGAAATATATAATGGCGTAATCAATGGACTGCGTGAACATCATCCAAAGCTAGCTTTTCAACGTGAGAATATTTGAGCTCAAGACCAACTAAGTTTCGAATACGATAGTAAATGGCGTGCTCGTGGAGATCATCATCCTCCTGAACCAATACCATACCAATCGTCTCTTCGAATTCAACGACATAAAGTAAGTAATCTCTACTGTAGTCAGGAGACTACAACAACGACGTCGATACCAAGGAGTTCTTCAAAGCATCGAAGGAATTATGGGCTAGCTTGTCCCAGATAAAAGGGGTGTCCTTCTTCAAAAGACGCATGAAACCCTTAGTAATATTGGCATAGTTCACTATAAACTGACGTAAAAAGTTATCTTTCCCTTGTAAACCTTGAAGTTGTCGAATAGTGCATGGGGAAGGCAAAAAAAGTATTGCCTGAACCTTTAACAGATCTTCCATGATCCTAGTCTCAGAGACTAAACATCCTAAAATATGTTCTGATCTAATGCAAAAGATGCATTTCTGAGGGTTCAATTGGATGTGATAATGATGACATATTTCAAACACTAGCCGAAGGTCAATATAAGCTTCGACTATATGCTTAAGATCATGGAATGTGAAGGTCATAGCACTTTGGAAGGTTGCTCCAACGTTTTTAAGGCCGAAAGGCATCTTCTAGTATGTGAAAGTACCCCAAGGACAAATAAACTTCATTTTATGTTGATCCTCAGGTTTAATTTGAATTTGGTTATACCCTGAAAAATCCATCAATGAAAGAAAAAAAATTGCTTCCCGCAAACTCATCAAGGATCTGATCGATGAAAGGTGTCGGGAAGTTGTCCTTAGGACATGATTTGTTCAGGTGACAAAAATCCATGCATACATGGATGGTTCCTTGCTTCTTATTCATGTGAATGAGATTGGATACCCATTCAGTCAAGAGAACCATGTAGATGAAGCCAATATTAAGCAGTTTCTCTACCTCTGCCATAATAGCAGGGGCCTTCCAGGGATTGGCATCTCTAAGACGTTGTTGAACATGCTTAGCATCCAGGTAAGTTTTAATCTCATGTTTGACAATTTGAGGATCGATTCCTGACATCTCTTCATATGACCAAGCGAATACATCTCAGAATTCCTTGAAGAGTTCGGTGTAGATCAAGATTTCTTCTGGCGAACAATCCACACCGATGTGTACATTTTCAATATTTCTAGGGGTATGAGTGATATTGATCGTGACGATAGTTGATATAGTCACCATATTTCCTTTGGCATAAATGTTGTGTGTATCAAGCAGAACTACGACATGACCAACTATCTCGCTCAGAGTAGATCTAAAGTATTCTTGTTCTATTCTAGCAAGGTCTGGGAGAAAATAAGAGTGATGATGCATATCATCCCAAGGTTTTCCAGAACCATTCATGGCCTCGATGATAGCTTCGTCTGAGGGTAAATTATCATCGAGGTAGTCATGTGAACAATATGAGGAAGTGGCCCACACAAGCTCAAGAACAAGGTCCTCCTCATCCGTCTGCGAGGTAATAGGATCGAGATCGGTGGAAGAGGTAAGAACAACTTGATATGCTATCTCTACTACCAATAGTGGCATGGCCATTCTAGCATGTGACTGACCTTCACAAGACGCAGTCACGGAAGGTAGGGTCCAAGGATCATTAAAATAAGAGGTGTGGAAAGGAACATACCTGTCTAATGAAACATGCATACTAGACATGGCGTAAATATGGTGAACCGGTGCCATGAAGTCTAAGGTACCCATAAGGGATGAATACATTTCAACACTGATATTCTTAGTTGTTGGATGAGAATTTTTGACCATGGGGATTGACGGTCTGACAGATGCACTGGGGCTAGCATACACAAAGGAAAATTGATCGATCGTCACGATCTTCCCATCGTGAGGAAAACAAAGAGTACGGAAGACAGACGATATGATGGTAGTCATAGTGTAAGTCCAATTGTGTCCTAGTAACAAGTTATAATTGAGGGCTGCATCAACCACCTCGACATCCACCTCTACCGTATTCCCACCTAACTGGACCAAAAAGGAAGGGAGAATACCGTGAGGACGGAAGGAACGACCGTCAAAAGTGGTCAACATGGTTGGAGACTGAGAGAGACTTAGAGAGATGAGGTATATCCAATAGACCAGGGACATCACACATGTTGTAGTGCCTTCATAAACAATAGTATGCTTGATGGTATACTTCGAGTAATCCACATGGATTTGGAATGCCACATGGTAAGGCAAGTGAGGGTTCACATCTGTGATGTCAAACTTGATAAATTTTGAGCCATTGGGATCTAGAGCTCCTAACTCAGATAGAAAGGAATTCCTTTGTGAAGGACATGTCTGGAGCACCTCCAAGGCTGACATCGCACAATGGGTTTGACCCACGTCCTCAACAATAGATTAATTCTGGGTGGTTCTAGAATTAGGATTGTGGGTAGATCGCTTGAGTAATCCTTTCAGAATACGAGGCGGTGGCTCTGGTTTTTTGATCTATAAGGGCGTCTCTTGAGGAGGAGGAGACTCTAGACCAGGTACAGTTTGTGGAGAACTATAATCACGAGATCGGGTGGCTACATTAACCCCATATTTGGCCATATTGATGCATAAACTGTCACCATCGTGTGCCATTAGGTTTTGACTTCGACTCGCCACATTTCTGGCATTTGAGGAGCTTGAGGCCATGTGTTGGTTATGTGGAAAATGATTCGTCAGCACGATAGGTGGCATAGATAAGAACCTCACAACTTCCACAAGTTTAGGGCATAAATGAGTAAGGTGATCGTATGTGCAAAGCTTACAGGGAAACTTCACCTTACACCTTTCTTTCTTTCCCTCACCAACATTATTATTCATCCTCTCATTATTACCATTGTCCTTGGGTTTATTATTCTTCCCACCCTTACGATTATTATTACGTCCCTTCTTCTTATTCCCTCCTAGTTGTTGGTTACCATTTGGGTTGGTCGACGATTGCACATAATGTACATTCACCGATTGAGTGGGATTGGAAGACATAGACGAATTTGGCCCTCCTGCAGACTGGTTTAGAGACAACTCTTTCAAATGTCTTGTCATCGAGTCTGCGTATTTCACATTGGCAGAGCCTACAATGCCATTGGCATGAGGCTCGAGATTTTGTCTAGGGTCATAGTTTGACCTATGTGCGTTAGGAAGAATCTCATATAACATCCCAGACTAAGCATTTATAAGATCTAACTATTGGGCTTTGAAAATCGCTTCTTCCTCAAATGTAACCCCAGATGTAGCAACATCCTCGAAATAGGAGGCTGTAGAGATTTAAGGAACCACTCTAGCGGGAATTTTGGGGGTATGCAGGTATTGATCAACCTCTTCTGTCTACACCGCTCCTGGATGTGATTCGATATGTGAGTGGCTTTGTCTTGGCATAAGGTTGACAAAATTTCTAAGCCATCATCGTAACGAACTAACAATTGGAAGTGGTTAAGGAATACTAAAACCATATGACTAAAGGTCCTGTATGCCCCCCTAGGTAGCTCGATATACCATTTCACGACAACCCCTGTGAGTGTGCATTGAAACAATCTTAACTGAATGGAATAATCATTAAGGTAATTCAAAGAGCACCATAAGTGAAAGTTGGTAACGTGATCACTAGGATCCTCGCCATTCTTTCCTTCAAATTTCAGAATATCCGAAGGAATCTTGGTTGGAACGAGGGGCCATGTAGGATCATGACACACAGTGTTGTTCATCAACTTAGACAAGTCTAGCAGATTGAGCATGGCCATAAAAGGGAGACAAGGTTGTAGCATCTGGCCCCAAGCTCCCTAGAAAGATTGTGGTTTTGGAATTGCAACCCATCCAGGGTTTTGGTAAGAACCATGGCCCTGTCCGGGATTGTAAGACCCTCCTCTAGGATGATTCACAAGGGGTTGGTTGGGCATCATTCAAGTAGGAATGTTCTAATGAGGGTTATAAAAACTTCCCCCAGCCAGAGTGGACCCGGGTTGGGGGTTGCCCAGGGTGTGAAACTGACCTCCTATGGGTGTGTATCCAGAGGATAAAGGTGGATTCGTCATGCCAAACGTGTTGTTCGGAATAAACACCGAGGAGGTGAGTGTAAAGGATGAAACTTGAGCAGAAGCGTGTCCACCATGTTGGTTACTCCATCCATAAGCAACAGGATTAGACCCGGGATTAAAAGGAGGAAAGCCTCCCACTTTAGGATTCATTTGAGGGACATGGGTGCCACCAAACGAGAATGGAGTATAAGGAGGAGTTGTGCCCCCTTTTCCAATGCTAACATTAGGGCTAGCAGTTGGGATGGAGTTTGAAAACTACGAAGTAAAATTCAACATACCATAGGAAAAGGGACTAGAGGCCATAGGGATGGACTGGACATTATATCCCAATGAATGACCCAGCGACCCAAACAGGTTCATGGAAATAGGTCGAGTGTTCACTATAAGATGGGCAACGATGATAATAGGTTCCTTCGGCACTACAACCATTGTGGTTGAAGGAGTCGCAGGGGAACCATTAACTATAATAGGTGTGGGAGTCGAAGGGATCCCGGTATCTTGATGACTCGGTTTAGTACTCATCCTTGTAGAATCACAAGTCTGATAAGTGGACGTGTGTGTATGACATTTAATAAGTCTACACCTTTTAGAAGGAAAAGACTCAAAATATGGTGGTAACTGTAAAAAGCAGCGAGACCTGTGGGGAAGTTGGTCTAGCTCCACGATGACTCAATATTCAAGATATAAAAAACAAATCCTAAGGCCAACTAGTAATCAAAGAGCACACCAAAAATAATCAAACAACCAATATGCACACAAATAGGATAAAGTGGCTGAAAGGGAACTCCCTCTATAAAGTAGGTGTGCCTCGCCCGAGAGGGGCCTGGGACTCCGCTGCTAAAGATTGGAGGAAACATAATCATTTATAAGGCCCCTCATGGGCTTAACAACCAGTCGGTCAGATCCCCTCGGAGAGGTAATCCTCCATGAAGGCGGTGTTATGTCCGACCCTATTCTAACCCAGGGTACCTGTAGAATAACCCCTACAAGTAACCTATGTGGTACCTAAGTCAAGCAACTAAGCAACCATGGTATAACCGATGCACCAGTGAAGAGTCGTAATTCAGGTCCACCGTATGGGTAGGGTAGCAAAGCCTGAAACCTTGAAAGCACCACCTCTCATGAAGATAAGGGAACTAGCAAGATCCCCATATACGAATATATCCCCAGAAATATATCTGACGCTAAGAAGGTATCGGGGGGATATCCCTTCAACCAACCTCATGTGACCTTGTGCTTAACTCCGGTGTAAGCAGAGCCTCCTGATATTATTGATTATACAATGGATTTCTCCACTCCCTTAGTTAGACACATATGTTGATTTAATAGCTTTGGAGAAGTTTACTCACAAAATCCTATTCCAAGGCACTAAATCCTAAGCTAATTTGTGCACCCTAGAAAATAAAATCGTTACTAATCAGTTTTAAATTATAGCATTAATTTTAATGGCCTTTCTTAATCAAAAGGTGTGGTCGTGAAACTAGTGATGTTACGACTCAACAAGTAAAATAAATGAATATGAATACAATGCAAAGTCCTAACTTCAATTTCCAATAAATGATATGCTTTTCAAAAATGCAATTTTCAATTCAATTCTACAATTCTAAATAAAATGCAATCTTTAAAGACATGCACTAAGATAAATGACAAAGACTCAAGAGATAAAAATTCCAATCAATGTAAAATGCCTAATTTTTTTGTATTTTCAAT
Source organism: Picea engelmannii (assembly GCA_009831015.1). NCBI lineage: Eukaryota > Viridiplantae > Streptophyta > Pinopsida > Pinales > Pinaceae > Picea > Picea engelmannii. The sequence continues at coordinate 409,470 of ML795803.1, forward strand.
ATATACGAGAATGAAAATGCAAGGACTGAACAAAAAATTGATATAAAGACTCTATTGTGCATAGATAGAGACAACCCAAGTAAGATATCAAGGAGAAAAACACTCATCCCAAGGTACAAGGACAATCAAAATGAAAAGATGATGAGAAAGGCACCGCCCAAAAATTCAACCAAAGAAAAGTTTCCTGTCATTCCACAAACACTTAATAGTCACCACAAAGACCCAAGAAGAATCAACATTCATCAAAATCTACCTAGCAACCACCAAACCCAACAATCAAGAAACAAAGGTTGATGTACGTGACTGTTCAAGGGAAAAACGTGTATGTACACAGCTTACAGAAGTTCAACACACGTATGTACGCGACTGTCAAGCAAAAACCCGTGTATATGTGTCAAAACACAGCTAGGCTGAGGAGAAGGCTAAGAAACTCAGACTCAGAATGAACAGAGGTTGTCAAGCAATCATACGAAAAGAAACTCAATATGAACGAGAGAAATCTAAGGAAATAAACACTCCAAACCCCAAAAGAGAAGATTATTTTCCCAGTATAGTCGCCAATTCTATTACGAGGAAAATCTCTCTATGGCTATGGGTAAAACACAACAGACAGAAATGAATCTAATCTCAAGTATGCTATATAGACAAATATGGTAGCAAGACAAGATAAAAGGCCTACCTCGTCTAGACGTTCGATGAAGTCCACCGTTGAGCACTTGACCCAAAGCAATATACCTGCAACTAGTCCTCAACAACCAAGCAACACAAACATATGGTGATAATATATAATGTTAGCACATTCAATAGCATGATCCATCAACATTCATAACAAATATGCCCATGGGATAATAATTCAAATATTTGTGAGATATTAATTGGACGAGAAAAGAGTATTTCTATTAAGATATAATCAGCCGAAGTGAATGAGTTACAAACTTCTGTGTCGACATAGTTCCGAACCGAGAAACTAAGTTCCTTCCAGCGGGGCCTCCACTACTTCAATCCTCCACCAAAGGCAAGCTGATATAAGAGAGACAATGAATTTCTCAATCAATAAGGGAAGAGCTTGGGGGTTGAACAATGTGTTCAGACTTAAAGGACAAATGGATGCAGACTCAATGTGAAGTGAATAATTTCTCTAGAGTAACTTTGTTGTCAAAGTTGAATTGTTTCTCCTCTTTTCCATAGCTTTGATTTGGCCCATTTATAGCCTTCAAGTGGAACTGAAGGGCCAATTCATAACTTTTCTAGTATATGGAAGGCCAAGGATCATTAATCTCGTGACGTGACATGGAAACCCGACACCATTTTTTAATTTTGGGCACATTTCCTGATGTACACGGGTTGTAGTGGTGCAACCTGCGTATACGCATGCTGTAATATAGGTAGTGCACGTATATGTAGAAAAATCATGTTTTTATCTCTGGGATTTGCAAAAAGGATCTTCAAGTCTACATAGGGAAATGGAAAAAGGCCCTCTATGCAAGATTGCATAGGGTTAGGCAAATCTTTCTATAAAAAGAACAAACCTAGTTTGTCTTCTCCTCATGAACAATAGCCATGTGTTTCATGTATTTTTCTCGATCTACCCTGATTTTGTTTTGTTATCCCTTCCATGGTAGTCGTAGATGTTGGATTACTGAGAGGGAGGGGGTGAATCAGTAATGAGCAATTATACCAATTATTAATCCTTTAAACCACAAAGTATATTCTTTTACTTATTCAACCATGTTCATCTGTTCATTATCAATATCTTACTGTATCATAAGCATTAACATTCATCAATGCATAATAAACAATAAAAAACACATCCACATAATGCATAATACACCAATATTTACGTGGAAACCCAATGTGGGAGAAAACCATAGAATTCTTTTCTTATATGTCAAGAATTACATTCAAGGAAGAAACAACTTCCAATTTTCGAACTACAACTGGAAGGAGGCTCTAACCCCCTAGTTTCTCAGGATACAACCTTAGGGAAGCTCCAACTCCCAAATTCTATGGCTACAACTAGAAGGAGGCTACAACCCCCTATGTTCTTTGGCTACAACTGGAAGGTGGCTAAAACCGCCTATCATTGCCTCGTCCAACCACCCTGAAATATAAGTAGAATTATGGAACCACTGTCACACTATTGATGTGAGATATATTGCTGTAAAACTGTACTAATCAACTTGCACCAAACAACCTTTAACAACTTGTAATCAACCTGTACCAATAACCTGTAAACAACCTGTACCAATAACATGTGCCAACATGTACCATGCATCAACCTGTACCATAAACAAGTGCATCAACCATGCACCAAACCTGTACAAATAATCTATCACAACAACCTGTCCAAAAAACCTATCACAACGACCTGTCTCATCAATCTTATCAACCAAATCAGATCTACTCACCAAGAAAACTCTCAACCAAATATCGCGGCCAAGATGTGCATCAACCAAGCATATCACAACAATTCATAATCATCACCAAGATCAATATGTGCTTCTAATAGTATACCAAGACAAGTATGCTACATCATCCATAAACCATGTGTCAATAATACTACTAACAAGTTCCTCCAACCATGTACCAAGTATCTACCAATCATGCATCAACTACACATCAACTATGACTCATCAAGATGTACCAACATCATCAACTATACACCTGATGTATGTGCCAACTCATCAACTACTTGTCTCAACCATGTACCCAACATGTACCTCAACCATATACCAAATACATATACCAATATAACCATCAAAAGTTCTCTAGAAATACATCACACTATCCATAACCAAATACCATAAACCCTTACATCAAACCATGTGCCATAACCTAACTTGAATGTAGCCTCAAGGATGTATCATTCATAAGCCAATCATATACCAAGACCACTAACAAGTGTCTCTCACAATGCACCACAAGATATGCCAATAAATCAAACTAAGTGCAATAACAATATACTTCAATAGATCTGCCCCAAAACCATTCTACAACAAGCCCTAAACTTCGAAGAGGGAATCCAACATATTTACAAGGAAAACCCTCAACCATATTCATAAGTTCAACACTACACATATGAAAACCATGCCCTTTTTCTTCTTGTAGCATTCTGCTTCCACGAATATGCTACCATGATTTTTCTGCCGCACTTTTTCAGCTGCGTTTTTTCTGCCGCACTTTTTCTGTTGCAGTTTTTCTGCCACAGTTTTCCTGCCACGATTTTCCTGCCACACATTTTCTACGACACCTTTTCTTTCGCAGTTTTCCTACTGCACTTTTTCAGCCACACTTTTTCTGCCGCACTTTTCTCTATCAATAATACCTGCCCAAATAACCTTTTACAAAATAGATATTCAATGATATTCAATAGGTGCTAATGGGAGAGACTTTCTCTCTTATTTATACTTCCATGTAGCCTCCTCAAGGGGTTACCTTCTAACCATCTTAACCCACTTTCCTTATTTTAGGGATAACCCACTTCTAACCACTTGTCCACTTCTAACTCACTTTGCTACAAATAGTAAATTCTCCACTTCTAGTTGCAATTAAATTATTATTTTATTAATTTCTTTTGCAACCACTTTGACTTATCCATAAATAGTAAACTCACCACTTCTTGTTGCAACCACTTTATTGTTTAAATATTTTCTCTTTGCAACCACTTTGACTACTTTACTATTTAAATAATTTATCTTTACTCACAACTTCTTATTGCAACCACTTTATTATTTAATTTATTTCTTGGTGCAACAACTATACCCATGACTAACTCTTAGTTACCATCAATTTGACTAGTACACTCCTAGTAGATTCTAGAATAATTGACTCATTTGACCTTCTAGGGGATTCTAGATAACTCATGAGGGTTATCCAACTTCATATGGACATAATTCTCTAACTGTGACGATTTATGTCAGGTTCCACATATAATTGGAAATGGCATGACATATACTATCCATCTAGAATAGTCTTACCTGCATATACACTGATAATCATTACATTATCCCTCAACCAAACTTGGGTTCCTTACCCATACCTCTAGAGCTACTAGACATACTCAAGGGTTAACTTCAATCTCTAAGAGTTGAAATCAATCTACAATATCACTCTCCAAAGTTTGACATCAATGAAAACCAACAATCCAAACCAATTTTCCATCAATCTAAACCAAATTTCTGACAATCTCCCCCTTTGGCATTGATGGCAACACCAACATTGATGGAAACACTTAGTCATGATAACATTCATGCCCATACTCCTCATCAATGTTTCTATCTCTCCCCCTTTGACATCAATGGAAAAGGGTATCTCTCCTTGGGGATTCTCCCCATGACTAAACTCTCCTTGGGGCTGCTCCCCCTGTCTAAATGCCTTTGATATTTTATTTGTGTTTCTAAGCCTATGATTACTCTCTCTCCCTTCATATTAATAGTATATGTGACTATTCTATGGTAAAGTAATCTTCAATGTTTTGGATAAATCCCTACTCAATAGAAAATTGTAAGCCTCACCCGGATGGGGTGACATATGACTCTCTTAGCCAAGACAAGGAGGCATGTGGTGGACACGAGGGGAATTATAAGACGGTGTGGGAGGTCTTGTCCGATGGTTCGACCTCTACCATCTCCTAGGTTCATTTGCTTCAGACCGTCCCTCCTACTTTGGTCATGATTGTGAGCTCTATTGACCATGATATGAAAAGGGCATCGCTCGATGAGAGGCAGTATGACTTGCAGGATCCTCCACTAGTTGATCATTATGAGCCCTTAAATGGAAATTGAGGGTGTTAATGACTCCATCCTATTGGATATCATGTCTATGTCGCATGGGAGGAGGCTTCAAAAATTGGGTGAGTGTTCTAGGTTTATTGTGAGTTTTGTGAATGCTATTGTTCTTCATTTTTCTTTGAAATTAGAAGTTTTGCAACAATGGAAGTTTTTAGTTTGGGGAGTTAGAAGTTGGGGATTAGGGCCCTCATGGAGTCTAGGAAAAGGAAGGAAGAGAAGGAGGTCGAGCATAAAACCAAAGCCGACCTCATGGCCAAGGAAGTGCTTGAGAATTATTATTCTGAAATCGAGCAGGTAGTTAGGGATTCTATGGAAATTATGGAAGAGGAGGTGTGGTCTATCCGAGCTCAAACCAAGGGAAATGATGTTGATAGGAAAGTGGGGAAGGTCATCCCCGACCTAGGTTTCACTAGGAATAGAGACTCAAAATTCCACGGGATTGTGGAGCTTTATTAGCATGTAAAAATTTTGATGCCATGGAGTACGAAGTTTCAAGAGGGATAATTTAGAAAGCTCACTCAACAGATGGATGCGTTGGAGCGTAAACATAGTATTCTCATTACATTGACCTCCTGGTTGATGAAAAAACATGGTGGTGACTTTCAGATTGATGGTCACAAGGGAGCATCATTGTGTGCCTGACCACCTCCTCCTCCGCCCCAACAAGATTTGGCCTAGCCCTTGGAGGTACCCCAGGTTCCCATTATCAATGAATGATAGTAAAGGCATGGTTTTTTGTTTTCTATGTATGGGTTTGTTAGATTTTCTATTCATTTTTTGCAATCATGGTCTCTATGTATTAGGCTTGTCATAGGATAGACACTTTTTTAGAAACTTTACTCTTTGGTTTTTTTTACAGTTTGCTTGATTTCCCTCAGGGTAGGCCAACAAGAATATTGGCATTAGGCTGAAATTTGGCTTATTTCCTAACCATACTATTTTCTTTGCATATTTTGTTTATATATAAATAGAAAATTAGACCATTGCTTACTTACAAAAAAAAGGAAAACCATAAGCCTCTGGAATATATACAATAATTATATCAATAACTTGGTGAACTTTTGGGTTGGATGCTAATATGATCCGTACATATTTGAGTTCACCTGTTGCCTTTACCTTAGATCTATCCAATTGAATAAGATAAGTGGAGATATTAACATGTTCAACATTCAATTTCTTACACGCGGAATATGGTATGACATTTGAAGAGGCTCCAAAATCAATCAGGGAATTGTGGACATTCTTGTTAAAGATCTCAAAGATCAATGACAAAGGTGGAGTTCGAGACACATATTTTTTTCCCAATGATTGTTGCATTGACTATAGACTTTTATTTAGCACTAGTGGTGTTGGTTGTAGACATTTTTTTTTCCCATGGTTGTTGTTTAGCACAAGTGGTTCATTCAAGGCTTCAAGAAATAATGTTTTTTTGTTGGGTTAAACTACATAGGTCAAACATTATAATATTTTCTTTTTAAATTTTTAAGTCTTCAACAATGTTTTATTCTAGGTAGAGGAAAGAATGAAACTTTTGAGGAATTAGGGGATGCCTTCTTTGGTTTTATAGAAATCAAGGGAGTGGATGTTTAAGCAGGGATCACTTTACTCCTTAAATTGTAATGGTTTCAAGAAGCTTGGGTGGTATGTATTTCCTTGACCACTTCCTCTTCCTCATCATCTTCATATTGGCCACCAAGTAAAACATCTCACACCAACATTGATATTCCTCCTCATTGCTTTGCTTCTACTTCTTCCTCTTCTACCTCCCTAACAATTTCCTTAGTTCCTTGGTCAAAGGTGTTGGATTGTGGCGGTGTGACAAATACTCCAAACATGTTTATGAAATTAGACATGTTTTTTATAAGTGATTAGCCATGTGAGCTCTACAAAAATTTCCCATGGAAAAATCCACTATGTCTAATTTTGGAAGGGGCTTCAAGGGGAATTGAATTTTTTTTTTTCAAAGAATGGTTGGAAAGGTTTATTTGAATTTCCTTCTCCAAATCCATTTTTTAAATCAATTGTTTAATTTAAGATTTTCTTCACAATTCTCTTCAAACTTTCCATGTCACTTGAATCCTTTTCCTTAGTTTCAATGTCTGGTTTGGTCAAGAGAAAAGGTTTCCTAGAATTGGTTGTGGGCTTGTTTTCTTCTAAACCATGATTTCCTATAAGGTTATCATTTCCTTCTTCACATCATTTGTTTCTTTCAAATTTCTTCCAATGTGTTCTTTCCAACTCTTTTAACAAACATTCCGATGGATACCAGCAAATAAGATGTATAGAATTCCACTTGAACATCAAAAGAAGGCCTAGAGTTTTTAGGTATCTTATTAAGGATGGTGTTAAAGTTTTTATTAAAATCCATTATCCTTTCCTTAGCATCCATTTTCATTTTGGATAGTTCTAATACCAATGCAGCATGGGGTTTTTAATCTCCAAATGAGATTGGTTGGTTAGTAACTTGGGTTGAATTTTATTTTAGTAAAAGTGAACATGTGGATAGGAACTACTACCACGGTCAACCATACTAGGGAAATTTGGCCCTCCTCCTATCACAAAAATGTTGACGTGGACAAATTTCCTATGCAAAAGTAAGGGATTTTTCTCATAGCTAAGGCCCAATTAGCCCTTTCTTTATTTAGTATAGCAACCTTCTCATGCAGGTTGGCCTAGATGCCAAATGGATGGATGATATTTAGACTTGTGTGACTAAGTAATAAAATGCGGTCGTAGAACTGATAACATAATGCAGTCCTAATCTAAAAATGTAGCTAGGATTTGACAAAACAAAGTGAACAGGAATTAAGTAACCATTCCAACCATTAAAACATAAAATAGTTTACTATACAAATAATGGTTAAAACAATTAAAAAATTAACCAAACATAAAATTATATTAGTCTAATCTTAATGACAAGAAACTATTTCGTATTCACAGTGAAAAACTTATTGAAACATAACAACAATAAATCATCACTATTGCATGGGAAGAATCTATAACAAAAGCAAATAATTTCATATTCATTGCAATACAACAAGCAAGGAAGTAGTCCCACACCACACATACTCTAGAATGAATATCCAAATAGTGGCTAGTTGGCTTCTTAGTTAATATTGAAAATGTCTTACAATCTCAAGAAAAAATCATGTTGCCTATTATGTTTCTCTTATTTATACAAAAGNGGGGGGGGGGGGTAATTCTTTCGATTCTTCCACTTGGCTATTCAATTCTCTTTTTTGTCTCTTCAATTTATTTATCCAACTATTCATTTCTTGCACCTAAGAGTTAGATTCCTTTTGTTAGTCTGAAATAATTTCTTGGTTGTTTGAAATTTATTCTTAGTTAATATTCAGTTTTATTGTTGACTTATTTTTTTTTCCAGCTAGAGGATTCAATTATTGTTTTCAATTCAAATTTATTGTCTTTCCTTTCCATCTGGGGTATTCTCTTATGACCATAGAGTACTTTTCTTGGTTTGTTCAAAGTTCCTTTGTTACTACTCAAACTCATTTCTTGAATGAAAATTCCACTTGTATGGAGGGATGATCCACGTGTAAATGTACATATAAGCTAGTGAATCTAGAACAAGGTGCACATTGTTAGGTAAAATAAACCAATTATCCCATCTAACTAATCCCTTTTGGTATATTGGATATAAAATTGGCTTATAAAGAGATTTCATCTTTCTTTCTTTTTTTCATATGTGGTTCATGACACTGAAAACCCATACTCACTACATCCACATAACCCCCCCGGAAAATTTGCAAGAGAACATGGGGAGGTTGTGCATTTTCAGAATATTGGGGCTCAACAATAAGAGCATCATATAGACCCATTTAAGGGCATCACATGTCACTTACAAGGAATTGAACCTATGTGGGGAAGGTAACAACCATTCCTCCTAACCACCCAAGCTACATCCAATGGACATATTTCACATATTTCTTATGTTCGAGAGTTAGGAAAAATATGTTCAAATCATGAGATGGGTGGTAGAAGTGATCTAGGGGTTTGGAAGAGGGACCAAAGTTTGAACTAAATATTTTATAGGAGGTCTTGATTTGGCAATAAGGTTGATCACCAAATTGGGATAAGTAAAAAGGTGGCTTAGTGAAGAGGAGGCCCAACTTGAGGATCAAGCCAATCACCAAATCGGGAGGAGGGTTTAAAATTTAAATAGAGGATTTCAAATATTTTTGAAAATTTGGACCAAAGGGAAAGTCCATAGGAATCCAAAAAGGTGATACGAGGGCCCAATTTAGCTATCAAACCCAATCACCAAGTGATCTGGATTTTGTTGAGGAAAAAATGAAGGCAAAGATATAACAAGGAAATACATAGAGATATTGCAAGAAACATAGAGATATACTAATACTCAATTTCTATTAAAGACTGAAATATTTAGAGACTGTAAAGAAAATATAGAGTGAAATGAACTCACTAGAATGGTGGTAGCTTATCTATGAGAAGAGATGTGGTGGCTACGTGCATTCACAAGAAGATGTTTACAATGAGGCTCCAAAGGCCTTTTTAACATAAAGCATAAATGGGAAAACATTAAATATCTAAAACCGTAACCCCAAAAGATGAAATGCCAAAAGGTCTGTGGGCTTCGATGAGGGTAGTTGATACATCAACTTCCCTAGGGTGTAAATTTTTCATGTTGAGTTCCCCCATCAAATGGGGAAACTTTTTTTGAACTTGATGCTTGGTGAGCCACTTGCCTTGGTGCAATAGCTTCCTTGCTCTGACAACCTGATAGAGTTGGATATTTTTTTGGTGGGTGCCCTTAACATGTGTGTCCATGATCCGATCAATGGTTTCTTGTTCCATGCAGTCAAGGTTGAGATCTGTAGGTGTCAACTATTCTACCACCTCTGATGTGTCCACTAGTGGTGGAAAACATGGTCGAGGGAGGTACACATTGAATACTGGGTGTAAACCAAGGAAGGGGGGAATACTTATCTCAAAATAATTTTTTTCCACAACCTTGGTGATGGTGTAAGGTCCATAGTGAAGTGGTCACAACTTATGATGACATCCTGTCAGGAAATCTTTCTGGAAATGTATCCAAACCTTGTCTCCCACCTAAAACTTGTGGGGAACTCGATGTTGGTCATGGCATTGCTTGTACTTAACATCAACTTTCTGCAAAATATTATGGACCTATTGGCGAATGTGTTGGATCCGTTCAATGAATTTGGTGGATTTTTTGACCTTATATTGAGCATGGGAATATTTTTCCTGTGTGGATGCAAGGGACAATGCTACATCAATAGGGCCCAATAGTTGAAAACCCAAGACCACCTGAAAAGGTTTGTGGTTGGTTGAGTTATGAAGTTCTTTGTTGTAGTTGTGTTGGACATAAAGAAGGATCTCATCCCATGTGCATGGATCCTTGGAGTTGTATATGCTTGGAGTTGCATGATCATCTTATTGATGACCTCAGTCTGCCCATTAGTCTGAGGGTGGAAGGCACTGGATTTGGTGATCTTGGTGTCCAATGACCAAAGGCTCGACTAGAAGGTGCTCAAGAATATGTTGTCTCGATTTGATATGATGGTGTGTGGTAGTCTGAAGTGTACCCATACACACTCAAAGAAGAGCTTGGTGGTGGCCTCGACTATGATACTATTCTTGTAGGCGGTCAAAATGGCCATCTTAGAGAATCGATCAACAACCACGAATACATAGTCATTTCCTTGCTTGGTGGAGGGTAGACCTAACATGTAGTCCATCTAAATGGATTCTCAGGGCCAGTCGAGAGTAGGCAGAGGATTGTACAGTCCTTGCTTTTTATTGGTTGGCTTGGAAATGGAGCAGGAAGTACAAGATATGATATACTTACTAACATCATGTCGAATCTTCTACCAATAGAAATACTTCTGTAATCTGACCATTGTCTTCTCCACACCAAAGTGACCTGCCACCTGATTGTAAAAAACTTCCCAAATCATCTTCACTCGCTTGCTTGAAGGAATATAGAGATGAACCAGATGGCATAACATTCCATCCTAAAGATGGAAGTCAGCAATGGTTGTGCCTATTCCCAACATTTAGTAGGTCGTAGTGAAGCCAAGATCGTTATCAGAGTTGGGACCACCCGAGGTCTCATGTGTGCAAGAGTTGAGCACTATGATCAGTGTTGCAATTGGAGGTCGATTGAGGAAATCAGGGATGCAATTGTTTTTCCCTTTCCTATACTTAATGTTAAAGTGAAAATGTTGTAAGTATGTGGACCACTTTTGATGTTAGTCTTTGTACAATTTTCCTCGTGTCTGCATAAACTACAGAGGCTTGTGATCTGTATGGATGACTGTCTCCTTCCTTAGGATGTAGTGCTTCAATTGGCAACATCCTTGTACAATGGAATACATTTCATTGTCATAGGTTGTGTACTTACAAATGACATCTGAGAGTGTCTCACTATGATATGGCACTAGATGACTATGTAGAGTGAGAATGACACCAACAACATAATTGAAAGAATCGATTTCCATATCAAATGGTTGTTTCATATTGAGTAACGTGAGAACCGGGGCTGAGCATAAGCAATGTTTCAGATTATCAAAAGCTTTTTGTTGTGATATTCCCCACACAAATTTGGCTTTGCAAATACACTTGGTCACTTGGATGAGAGCCCATATGATATGGGAGAACCCCAATATGAATCTGTGATAGAAGTTGGCAAGGCCTAAGAAGCTCCGAAGCTTGCTTAGTGTTGTCAGGGCTGGCCAATCATGAATGACTTGGATCTTGGCTGGATCAACATTGTAATGTTTCCATCCACCCAGAGTGGGCCACGCCACACAAAACTCTCCCAATTACATCTTTGACACCACTTTGTAATGTCCTCCATTCCAATAGAGGGACATTTCGATGTGGAAGACACACAAAGCCAAAATTTATGCTAACTAAAGTAATTGTTTTACTGTTAGTCGATTTCCTGTAGCTTACAACTACAAATTTAAAACAGATTTAGCTACTATCTATAACCATTAAAAATATGCATCTAAAGCATGTTAATAATCAACATGAAATGAAACTAAAAAAATCATTACAATAGCATATAAGTCATTCTCATTTATGCAGAGTTCATGCATAGCAATAACACAAGTAAATAAATCAACAACAAGATAAATCACTTATCTTTAAACAAGAATTGTACTACTAATTTCTTGGGACAAACATTCCACCCAACCATAGACTAACTGTTCCAAATCTCAAACTCCAGTAACCCTCGATTTGAGTCTAGTAATCCACAAAAGAGGGTGGTCTCTCACAGTCCACTTGCAGATCATAAAACTCATAACCCAACTGATATTCTCCTACAACTATCCCAATTTTTCTACCATCTCTCTTCCCCCTAACCTGCCCAACCCAAGGAATGCACCATTCATTTATCATGGATAACACAAGGTATGTGCCATATGTTTATCAAGATTAACCCAAGGAATGTGCCATTCATTTATCAGGGTCTCTTTAGCACAGGTAGCTAGGAGTATATCAGTTGGGAACTTTGGGGAACTTGTTGCTAGGAAAACTACTAGCAAACCAACATCAAACACTTGTTGTTACAATGAAAATCACTTCAAAGTTCACTCTTCAGGCCTGACAACCTAGCTCTTGAATCTTCATCTCCAAAACACTCCAAATATGTACCATCTTTCTCTAGAATTTTCTCTCCATGGTTGCACCAACTTCAAACTCTCTTTCTTTCTCTCCCCTTTTCATTGTGCAAAAAAAAATTCATGTCTAAGAACTGTTTTCTGAACCCATACGATTTTCCTCCCTTTGGCTTTCCTTTCCTAACTCACACTCTTCCCCAAGATGATTGTACTCAACCCCCATGTTCCCAATAACTCTGGGATGTGACCACTCACAACCACCTTCTCACATGTATTCAATGATTGGCTTTGGGAACACTCAATCATAAATTGGAAGGTCCATATACAATTAGCAAGTTTAGGAAAATGGGTTAAATTAATATACATGGGTATTTCCCCCTTGGACCCCTCTTGGCCATTATCCTAAACACTCCCCTCTCTTGTGGATTAATTTATCCCCCATCTCTTTTCCATGTCCCCTTAGTAGTTGGCATCACGTTTTATTATTAAAACACAGAGGTACAATTCGCATATTACATCACTTTGGCTGTAGCCACACATTATATCTACATAAGAATTAATTAAATTGGGGATTATAGCGGGGATGTTGCATTCCCCCTCCCCCACAACTGTGCATTGTCCTCGGTGCACCCTATGCCGATATACATGTATATATGCAAATTTACATCTCAATACTTAGAAATAAAAGTTCTGCAATTTAACAACTCCAACCATCAATCTCTTGTTCCTCTCAACTCACCGACCCAAGGAATGCGCCATTCATTTATCAGGGTTAACCTAAGGGATGTGCCATCCTCTTATCAAGGCTAAACCAAGGAATGAGCCATTTGTTCATCAAGGTCCCCAATGTAGTTAGATAGGACTCTGAGATGTGGTTCTAGAAATCTAGTTTCTCAAAAAGAAGTCTTTCATTCTTCCTTCTTCAAAATTGTCACAAATTTGAGGGTACTCTTCCCACATGTTTTCTTCATGACCGTAGCAGGTCCATTGAACCTTTACCATCCCTATGGATTTTTTCCTGAGTAATTTAAATTTCTGATCTAGGATGCATATTGGTTCCACCCAGAAGTCCCCTTCGGGCTCCACCTGGATCACATTCCAATCAATTATGTGGTTAGGATCAGGAACATACTTCTCTAATAATGATAAATGAAATACAATATGCACTCTCAACTGGCCCTATCTTTTCTAATATTTCAAAAGGTCCACAATATCGCGCTGCCAACTTTGGGAAACTCCCTAATCTTAGAGAACATCTCTTTGCCTTCACTTTCAAAGACACATGTTCGCCCACTTTAAAATCTATGAAAACCCTATTCTTGTCTACATAACATTTCTGGCTATCCCAGTTAGCCTTTAAATTCAACTTTATTCTTGTCGTATTCTCTTCCATTTCCTTCAACAAATCTATTCCAATAACTACTCTGTCTACTGGACTATCCCAACTCACTGTAGTGTTACATTTCCTGCCATACAATGCTTCAAATGGACTCATTTTCAATGGGGCCTGATACCCATTATTGTAGGAAAATTTAACTAAATGAATATAATCTTCCCACTTTGATGGTTGATCCATCACATACATTCTAATCATGTCCACAATTATCCTGTTAGTTCTTTGTGTTTTCCCATCTGAATCTGGATGATATGTTGTATTGAGATTCAAATCTGTTCCAAATCCATTGAACAAACCCTTCCAAAAATTGGATGTGAAATTTGGATCTCTATCTGAAACTATTGCGTTAGGTACTCCATGTAGCCTAACAACTTCTTTTATGTAAATATTTGCAATATTTGATGCTTTGTGTGTAGTCTTTACTAGAATAAAATGTGTTGCTTTAGTCCATTTATCCACCACCGCCATGATGGAATCAGGTTGCTTCATTGTTCTGGGAATCTTAATAATAAAATCAATCGTGAAAACTTCCCACTTCCATTACAAAAAGGGAAATGGCTGTAGAAAACCTACTGGATGTCTATGCTTTGTCTTTACCTTTTGGCATTCTAGACATCTAGCTATGTAATTATCCACTTGTTGGCTCCAGGCCGAAGTGGAAAGAAGGATGATTGTGGGAAAGAAAGCATGCAGAAACAAAAGTAACAACTGGAAGGTAACACAACATGCACGCATGTACAAGGAAAACGACAGTTGGGGGAAGAACAACACACATGTAGGGGAGGAAGACCTAACGTCCATAGGGTTAGGGTTTTGGTAATACATTGTAAATGTCTGAAGAGCCCGATATATATAAATAGAGATACACAGGTATCATAGAGAGGTTGATTCACTTTTGTATTAGTTAAACTTTTGTAATGATCTATCGTAGCTAGTTTCGAGTAGATGCATTATGTAATATGGTTATGGACCAATTTTGTAAGTTGTTGAGCTAAGAACAGAGGAGAGGAGGAAGATTTGAGGATTAGATCGTAAGATGTGGATCCTGGTGCAATATAGTTCGCCTCATACAGATCTTACCCATTAGAGGGAGTTGTAAGCGCGCGTCGTTGGAGATGTAGAGCTACCATAATAAAAGAGCCAAGAGCCAAATCTTTGTGGACGTAGCTCAGGAGGGGGTGAACCATGGTAATATCTGTGTAATGTGATGAATGCATGTATATCTTTATTTTCTTCAACATTTAATTGTTATTCTTAATGAATGAGTTAATGCATTGTTATGGAATACGATTGTGTTGTTCGGGAAATAAACGTGAAGGATAGATGAAACCCCATGAGTACTAGTAGATTGAAATCATGATTCTTAGTAGATGGCTCGTATTAATAACCCCCTATCTCATACTCAATCCTAGGCTGTAAATGCCTGAGTCTTACAACCACCCATTTAAAGCTATCTCGGGTGAGACTGCGCATTGCACTCTATGTACTGTGTTGCCTTCTGGTCTACCAAAAGGGCCGATAGTTTTGGAGGATTTGTTGGAAACCTGAAAGACATGAACCCTGGGTCAATAACTTAGATAGTAAAATAAAGCAGTTAAACCAACAAATGGTTTTGTTTCTGTGTTAGACAAAAGAGGATTGGGTAGATGATATAGATTGAATGAGAAAAGAACGAGCGAAACAAGAAGACCAATGAGCCATGAGAATGGAATGTTGAGACCGTTGAACCCCACGAAAGAAGAAATTGAAGGTTGGTTGAGAACCAAAGAGATATTGTTTTCTCAGAAAGACAATAGAAACCCTAGAATCACACCTCAAAAATATCTGGATAAATACATGTTTACTGATTTACACAAAGTCTTTTTCTGTGATTTTCCACATCTACTATAGGAGTGGATACTAAGGTTTAAGGGTAACCACATGACGAACCAGATCTGACAACTAGATTGGAATCAAGTACAAATTGAGCAGTGACAGTAGGTGAACAACAAATTCACCCACGCAGTAGACTTTTGGCTTGACAGTATTGTGGCAGGTTTCATCACCGAATTTGCAGTTGACACAGCGAAGTCATACAGCGTAGTAGAGCAATAATTTCTACGTGGACCTCAAGGAAGGTACATTCAATCCTTGTATACTTCTATTAATATATTGCTATATAACACAGGTGTAATGAAAATGGAATCAGACAACTAAACTTCCCTGCATGCATGGGGAAAGGGACGAAACACTGATTGATTGAGGATTAATGGAAGGAGGTGAGGATAAAGGAAAGAAGGAGGAGGAATCCTTGGACCCGATCATGATGGATGACGATCAACTCAAGTGCATCTTGGTGTCATCAATAACAATGTGTAGCGGAGTACCCTACAAATATAAGGTGAATACCAAGAACAGAGTTGTAGCCATGAGGGAAGGCTTGGCGAGCAATGAGGAAGAGGTAGAGGATGTCCAGGCTGTGGAGTAGATTAAGGAAATCCTACGCACAATGTATGAGAGGAAGACAAGAGGCCCAAGAATGGGAGGAGAAGGAAGCCATCCTATCCATATTAATGCCAATGTGGAACCCATAAACCCATGTGCAACTAATACACCAAATAAAACACCATCGTTTAGAGAACCGAATTTCGGAGGAAGTCTGACATCAAGAAGTACATCTACACTAGGTGCAACAACTGGAGGAGCCAATTCAGGAAACACTAGTCAAGTATCTACACCATGTGGAGGAGGAAGTAGTTCAGTATTAAAAATGGCAGGACATGATTCCACTATTAGATTACCAAAATTTCGAGGAGAAGCAACAAAAGACCCTAAGAAGCATTTTTTCATTTGTGCAAAGATCTGGGAGGAAAAACAGATCACTGATGAAGATACCAAACTCACATAGCTAGCGATTACACTAAGAGACCACGCACTAGAATGGTACATGAGTATAGACACAAACAATGCCCCTGGGATGATGAGGACAATGGAAAACATTAAGAAGCTACCGATTAATGAGTTCCATAAGTTGAGCTCAGAGGATCAGTACATGAATGAGATGATCGAGATAAGATAGAAACCAAGAGAGTTTGTATGGGAGATCGACCAGAGATTCAAGAAATTAAAGGGAAAACTAAAATACCTTATGACCGAGATACAACATCGACACTTGTTTGTCAACTCACTACTCCCACACTTAAAACATCCCTTACGACAACATAAATTTCAGACACAGGCAGAGGCTCTACATGTAGCCTTGCAACTGGAAGAGAACCAGTACCAGCAGACGGACCCAACTATTGAGGAATTGAAGGAGGATTTGAAGAATCTAACATTTCAGTTGAACCAGAATAAGAACAAGGACAAACGAGAAGCCTTTTGGTGCACCACATGTAGGATGTAAGGACACCACAAGAACGAATGCCCAACATTCGCGCAGTATATGGAAACATGTATGCCAAATGCTCTAACACGGGGAGGATTATGGTGCGAAATATGCAAGAAACCGAGTCACGACCCTTATCACTGCATGATGATGCAGAAATACCAGATAGTTCCAAAGAATTCATATTGCACCTTTTGTAGGTCAATAGGTCATGACGAAAAAGATTGCAAAGCTATGGAGCTGATGTGGGAAAGAACATCAGATGCATACATGGTACATGCCAAAATGATGATTGGTCAAGCAGTGCCACAGTTCAATCAAACCCCAGCTCCATACAATACTACGCAACAACAGTATAATACTGCGCAACAACCATACAACAACGTGCAACCACAATATAACCCGACACAACCCCAGTACAATACCGCACAGTACAATTAGGCACCAGAATATAACGTGCTGAGAGGTGATCGAGCAAGATACCAAGGAGGAGGACGAGCCAGAGGAGGTTTCAGACGCGGTAGAGGACCAATCACATGTCACAATTGTCAGTAACTAGGACATTTTGCACGGGAATGTCCACTTCCACCAACAACTTGTATGTATTGTCACGCATCAGACCATGATACAAAGGAATTTCTGACACTACTAGTAAAGATTCAAGAAAAGAGGAACCAAAACAATTAGAATGTCCAGTGGATTTTAGTCGAAGCCAGGGACGAAGGACGAAACATCAATATAGTCACTCGTGGAGGAACAAAAAAAGGAAGTGACACAGTTCGACAGGAACCAACACAAAACTAATGGGTAAAGAAGAACACCGAACCAAGAAAGCAGTTCGATGCGCCAAAAGAAAAGGATACTTGTAAGGAAGATAGATAAGAATTTTAGAAGGAGGAAACAACGTCGACTTCAACTATGCAACCATTCAAGGAAGCCCCACAATATGAGATGTCGCCATCATTGGATCATACCAAAAGAATGCAGCCCAAGGGACAAGTTAGTACAATCAAAGGCTTTTTGCAATCATGCATGAAAATATTAAGTGATCCTTCATCTATGAAAATATTGCAAAACATACTAGATAAATGTAGCAGTGAGATGGAAGAAAAACTAGAACCAAAAATTGTCAATCACCTACACACCAGAAGAAGAACAAGTAGGGAATTTAGACTAAATGCTAACATTGGATATTTCAACATGGGAGACATTATACTAGACCTAGGATCCGAAGTGAATGTGCTACCCAAGAAGACCTGGCAATGTATGGGAGAGTCAACACTGGGATACTCAAATGTCCAATTAAAACTAGAAAACCAACATAGATTCCTACCAATAGGTAGACTGAAAGGAGTGACAGTAGATCTTGATGGAGTGCGAACTAAAGCAGACTTTGAAGTCATTGAAATAGTGGATGGAACAACACCTTACCCAACACTCCTTGGTATGGATTGGGCGTTTGACAAGCATACCATAATCAATTTGAAAATCAGGAAAATGACATTTGAATCTGGAGAATACAGGGTCATAGCAACACTAGATCCATCGGAAGGGGAGAGGTTCGTAGAACCCACTTACCTAGACTTAGAGTAGATCGTTCAGTTGTACAGAAAAATTACGCACAATGAGGATTATGTAAACCCAACTACAGACAAGGTACTCAGTTGGCAGAGCATTACTTCATGCACAACAGACTCATACACCAGGTTAGAAAACTGGCACCAAAGACTACACGAAGTATCCATGTGAAGATGTGCAAGAATAGACCGTGCAGTAAGATGGATAGGCACAAAAATAAGAGAACCACCCAGTTTCCATGGACTAAATGATTTGGAAACATTCTTGACACAATACAAAGACAAAGTATTAGAAAACCAACGACTGTTAGCACTTGACTTAGCACTCAAGGCCACACCCGCAAGATGTTGGGGTGCACATAAAGAGACCATTATAGACTGGTATCAATGTAAGAGAATACTACGCATAAGGTTCGACTCAGAATGAGAATACAACAAACAACAACCATACCGAGGACAAGAGGCACTAGCGGAACACTTGGCGAAGTGAAAAACGTTGTGGAAAATGACACCACCAGAGGAATGATCTCATCACTTCATACATACTTTAGAGGGCATACCAGCGAACTGGTACACATACCAAGAATTGCGCAAAGGAACTACAACATGGAGGACATTGTAATAGAACTTCACAATCACTTTATCATTCGATCATGAGAACCCCAACATAGACGCAACTCTCAAACAAATCAGAGGAGTGATATTCATCAAAGAACCAGAAATAGAGTTTATCACAGAAGAGAAACAATGGAATAAACAGACAGTAAAGGAACTACTTTCATATTATCATGTACATGAGGAAGCACCAGATGAAGACGACCCACGTGACATTCAGATCGAAGAAGTAGAAGGCAAAAGAGATGGGGAAGGACCACCCATAGAATCAGAAGTCATTGCCGTGCCAATCAAGGTAAATAAAGTTAACATTAGGATAACTGAGCAGCCCAAAATGGCCAGCATTGGAGACTACTAGGATGAGAAAATAGTAGAAAGCATCACATAATTGTTGAGCGAATATAGCGACCTTTTTCCCACAACATTTACAGAGATGAAGGGTATCACCGAAGAACTAGTAGAGATGAATATACCACTCAGACCTGAAGCGAGACCTATTAGACAATGACCCTATAGACTGAACCCCATATATAAATAAAAAGTTAAAGATGAGATCAACCAGATGCTCGAAGCCGACATCATCGAACTAGTTGAGGAATCAGAATGGATAAGCCTGATGGTAGTACAGGACAAGAAATAAGGAAGAGGGATTAGGATATGTGTCGACTTGAGGAAGTTGAATGACACATTCCTACACGACCCATTCTCTACACCGTTCACGGATGAAGTGTTAGAGAATGTGGGGGGAAATGAAGCTTACTCATTCACTGATGGATTCTATGGATTCTTAGGTTACCATCAAATTAAGATAACACATGAGGATAGACACAAGACCATGTTTGCGACGAAATGGGGATATTATCAGTACATAGTCATGTCGTTTGGACTAAAAAATGAACCCACAATATTCTCCAGAGTGGTCATCGTAGAATTTAAGGAATTCATCCATTAGTTTCTCGAAGTATACTTGGATGACTGGACAGTTTACAGTCTGCTAAAAAAACATGTGGAATTGATACGACTAATTTCAGAGAGATGTAGATAATGCCAGATATCATGGAACATCAAGAAATTCATATTTGGAACACCGTTTGGGATACTATTGGGCCATATAGTATGAAAACAAGGCTTGTTAGTGGATCCGGCCAAGATCGTCTTCATTGTTAACTTACCAGCACCAAAAAAAGTCCAACAGGTAAGAGAAACATTAGGGCACACAAGATACTACAGGAAGTTTATCAAAGGATATGCACATATCACAACCCCAATGGAAAAAATGTTAAGGAAGGATACAAAGTATCAATGGAATGACAAGTGTCAACATAGTCTGGATACCCTGAAGGAAAGGATGGTTACCGCACCGATATTAGTATTTCCAGATTGAAAAAAGACATTCAATATGCATGTAGATGCATCAATGATAGCACTGGGAGCTATCTTAGTGCAGCCAGGATCAAGAGACTTGGATCATCCGATAACGTTCACAGGCAGAATGCTATCAGACTCAGAACAAAATTATAACATGACAGAAAGAGAAGACCTAACTATAGTCTATGCACTACATAATTTCAGACATTACCTGTTGGGAAAACACTTTAAGATGTTTATAGATCACTCAGCCCTAAAATACTTGGTCAACAAGCCATTGTTAGGGGGGATAATCTGTCGATGGTTACTGCTATTTCAAGAATTTGATTTTGAAGTAATAGTTAAACTAGGGAAACTGAATGCAGGACCTCACCACCTATCCAGGGTCACAAATGGAAAAGAACCTATGAATTTAGAAGACAAATTTCTGGATGCACAGTTATTCTTAGTACAGATTGATGATGACTACTTCGTAGAGATCATCCAGTACTTGAGCATAGGTAATATTCCGCAAGAATACATCACTGTACAGTAGAAGAACCCGGTAGTCCGCGCAACCAACTATAAATTGATTGTAGGACACCAATACAACATGGGTGTAGACAACATCTTGTGAATATATGTATTAGAGCATGAACGACCAAGAATTTTAGCAGAAGCCCACTAGGGAATTGCAGGAGGGAATTATGTAGGAAAAGACACTGTGCAAAAGGTACTATGCGCAGGACTATGTTGGCCAACGATTCACAGGGACTCGAAAGAGTACTATCAGAGATGAGATGTTTTTCAAAGGGTAGGCAAACCCAACAGAAGGGACTAGATGCCACTATGACCATAAGTAACATTACAGGCACTTGATAAATGGGAAATCGACTTTGTGGGACCAATTAACTCACCAGCGAAAAGAACAAGGGAAAGATACATTATCACTGTGATGGAATACCTAACAAGATGGGCGGAATTCGCACCAGTAAAAGATTGCAGTGCAGAGACAACTGCACACTTCTTGTTTGAACAAGTCATATCTAGATTTGGGTGCCCAAGACTTTTGATGAGTGACCAAGTCACACACTTCATAAACAACACCATCCGCGCGTTGACTGAAGAATTTGAAGTTCATCACCAGAAGACCACAATGTATCACCCACAAGAAAATGGCACAGTAGAAGCCTTCAACAAAATTCTGGAAAATGCACTGTCTAAGATCTGTAACATCAACAGAGATGATTGGGACCTCAAAGTACCAGTAGTATTATGGGCATATAGGACCACATGAAAAAATTTGATAGGGCACACACCATTCAAGCTAGTTTATGGCCAAGAAGTAGTAGTGCCATTAGAATTTTTAGTACCTGGCTTACGCATAGCATATATCACATAGATGATAGAATGAGGCGCAGTACAGGAAAGACTGAATTAGTTATTGTCAATGGAGGATGACTGAATCCTGGCAGGATTCCATCAACAAGTGTAGAAATAAAGAGACAAATCTTGGCACAACCGACACATCAATAAGAAAATGTTTAAGGAAGGAGATCTAGTATTTCTCTACAACAACAAGTCGTTTCAGCACCTAGGGAAGCTCAGAAAGCATTGGTTAGGACCATACGAGGTAAAATATGTCACAAATAGAGGAGCTATATAGTTAAGAGATTTAGCAGGTGCAGACCTCAGAGGAATGATCAATGGGAGCCGACTAAAGATGTACAAGGACAGTCGACCACCCACCGCGCAGTAAAAAAAAAAATAATTAATGAAAAAGAGAATAACAAGGAAACAAGACTAAAAAGCACGCAACACACCAGATATTGAAAGGCCACCGGACGTTCGAAACAAAAATTCAACAAAGGCACGAACAACGGTTACATACAGAGGGGAAATAAGCATGAAACAGAAAGCTGACAAAAGCAATATGACAGGACAACACTAAGTGGAATTAAAGCACGTCAAGGATCGATGGTACATCACATTAAACATGCCAACATGAGATAGAAAAGATAATGTAATGGAAAGTAAGAAACCGCCACAGATTCGTTGAACCCATAGTTATGATGCATTAAACACATAATGGAGGAAGCGTCCTCAACAAGATTTGTGACTAGCCCATACAACACACGAGCACAGGAGCGACTGGTCTATTCATGAAAATAAAACAAAGAAAGAGTAATAGTAGCCAGAACGACCAGAGCGAGACCACATAACTCCCATAAGTTATTCAAACTTAGCAAACGTTCAACAGTCACCACCATGGCACCACCAAACCCAGCAGAAGCTAGTCATATAGCCAGACCAACCAGGGTTCAAACTAGGTCACAAGGACTGCTAGAAGAGAACGAGCAACAACAATCGAAGATCGTTGACATCGACAAAATCCTATCCCCTAAGAGGATAACGATGAACTCTACACCGATACTGGAAGAAATTCAGCAGCCACAAGCAGAGTCCATTAAAGTGTATATGCCAACAATGGTGTAGGTGCCTCAGAATAAGGAAGTGGAAACCCAACAGGAAGTGCAACAAAAAAGCACCGAAGCAGTCCTGGAGGTTAACAGAATGGTATAAAATCTAGAAGCACCAGTGCAACCAGACGAGTCACAAATGACCATATCAGGTCAACCAGTAGAGGAGACCATTGCCAATGCCTCACCTTGGCTAGAATGGTTGACGGGGGAACATCCAGAAGTTGCTGGAACTTCGAACCAGCTACCGCAACAGGAAGACAAAGTTCAGATACCAAGCTCACCCCGTAAGAAACCTTTAGAAGAAAGTATTCTACCACACATACCAGCTGGAGTACAGGTAGAACCGGAGCTACCGGGTCACGTTGAGAAGCTTAAGTATTCTGACCATGACGTATCATATGAAACCAAGTTCCCAGAACTTGCACAGAGGGTCTTTATGTAGAGCATAACCGTAAACCAACTTGGAGAAACGATTAGCCAGCCACACCAGTGGACATCTGGGCTCGACAGAACAAGAATCTTAGGTTTTCTGAAGCTACCACATTTTGGCAGAGGCCAGTACACGACATCATGCGTCAATCAGATGTTAGAAATCACACATGAAGGGGACATATGGATGGATAAACCTGTCCCCATAACTTTTGATCTTATCACACAAATCACAGGGTTACCAACTTGGGGTATGGATCCCATGTTGATTTTGGACGACAAATCCAAGGAGAAAGCATTGGTAGAAGAAATGAAGAAGAAATATGGCACCGCCAGAGGAATGAGGGGCATCATAATCAAACGAATCAACAACACAGCTACACAACTGGGCGCAAATATATTATCTTGCAAATTTCTCAGAAAATAACGCAAAGAGGAAGTACCAGCAGGAGTCATTGCAACTGCAGCTCAGTGCACAGAAGGCACCTCTATGAGTTGGGCGCCATATCTATTGAACTTATTTCAAGAGGACTGCAAGGATGTGTAAGACGTAGGCACATAGTTTCATTACTCATGGTTGATTACCCTAATAGCCTTCATGGGATGGAGAGAACCAGGGTATGTGATCTTTTGTACTAGACCACAGCTAGAGGGAGAGAGATACCTCTTACTGAGATCCAAGCCGTAGGCTAGACATAAGAGGGAGAAAGGAATCATATTCAAAGCATATCTACATGATATACAGGAAGCTATCATCTGATCATGGAGAATAACACCAGAGGCTATCACACAATATGCAGACATCGCCAATTTTCGGGCCACAAGACAAACAATTTGGATACAACCAAGGTAGGATCTAGATACACAGTGGCTACAAATGCACTGTTTCATCATAGAGGGAGATATCGACATGGTCATAAACGAATGGCCCAAAAAATGGGGGATCCCAACCATTACCTGGGAAGTACCGGAAACAACAACAAAAGGAGAGGTAGAACAGGCGAAAACACAGCCTTCGGAAATCCAAGTGCCCAAGAAATCATGAATGGGCCAAGGCAAGCCAACTCAGGAAGACGAAGGTTCCAAGTAGACAGGGACCCAAAAGGGGAAGAAAGAGACTACACAACCGACCAACGGACAACCAAAAAAAGATAAGGGAGCGCAAGAGACCTCCCCAAGCCCCATTACATAGGAACCAGGGGGAAATAAGAGACCAACCACGGAGGAAGGAGGCATGCGCAAGAAATAAAATGTGCAACGAGCATCACCAGACTATACGATCATGAAGGACGATGGGGAAATGATCGCAAAAATGGTCCAGGGTTGATTAGCAGAAGATTTCGATCATGTAGCGCATCACAGGGATAAACTACAAAAAGAGCTGGCAGAAATGGGACAATTCCTCAAGAAATTCAGGGAAGCACAAACAACAAGAATCAGCATAGGCATAGAGCCACCAATAATACAGGCCAGAGAAAGAGTGGAGGTAGAAGAACGAGACCTAGTCCACTCCATGCCACACGCAAACACAATGATTTACATCAAACCTAGCATGTTGTGCATGGATGAAATCGTGGGGCAGACACCCCTAAAGGATTTGGACCACATCCAATTGGTCTTGACATGGGTGCCATCAAAGGAACTACACAAATTGTAGGTTAGCATCAACCACGAGGTATAGTCTCATGCACATAAAAACTTAGTCGAGCTACAACAAACAACAAAGAAGCGCGAGGCACTAGAAAAATTTTGTGAGTTGGCCAAGCTTGAAACTAAGGAGGAAAACGAACGCAAGAATGAACTGGAACAAAGAGTGGGAGGAGTTTTTGAGAAACTCCCAAGCACAATGCAAGGGAATGAACTGAGGGTAGTAGGAAAGATTGACCATATTTCATAGGCAATTGATCAATATCAGAAGGAGGTCGAGAATCTCTGCAGACATCTCACACCAACCAATCCATCAGTAGTGAAGGAGCAAAGGGAGCAGGAAGCAACAACACAGCTGCAGGAGATGGAACAACATGTTAACATAGCAGCTGAATTGCTCGATAAAGAAACACAAATTTGGACAAGGTTGAAGGAGAATCCACAAGTCCAACGCTGGGACAAGGAAGAGGAAAGGATCAATACAATGATCCAAGAACTCAAACAGAGGCAGAAGACCATACCAATCCAAAAACGAGTCAAAGGGATGCATGAGATGAAGAAGATGCAGGCAAAGCTTATCACTACGCAAACACAGAAATAGGAGCGCCAGGCTCAAATAGAGCCACTACAGGAACGAGTAGCATAAATACTCCCACAGGCAGAAGAAGCTAAAACGCAGATAGCATAGACCCAAACCAAATGTGCAGGATTTATAAGCGACGAAGTGGCAGTTTAGGTAGTAGACACCATCAAGGAGAATACCGCATAGGTAATGATGAAATCAACAGAGCTCAAGGAAAGGTTCTAGATGATCACCAAGGAGATCGAAGAAGATCAGAAGGATTAGATGACTCAGGACGAGTCACATGTCAGTGTTGGGGGCCTGTTGGCACCAGGCCAAAGTGGAAAGAAGGATGATTGTGGGAAAGAAAGCGTGCAGAAATGAAAGTAACAATTGGAAGGTAACACAACATGTGCATACACAAGAAAGCGTGCACAAGGAAAATGACATCTGGGGGAAGATTAACACCCGTGCAAGGGAAGAACAACATGAGTGGTAGGGTTAGGGTTTTGGTAATACATTGTAAATGTCTGAAGAGTTCAATATATATAAATATATATACACAGGTATCATAGAGAGGTTGATTCTCTTTTGTATTAGTTCAACTTTTGTAATGATCTATCGTAGCTAGAGACGAGTTGATGCGTTATGTAATATGGTTATGGACCAATTTTGTAAGTTTTTGAGCTAAGAATAGAGGAGAGGAGGAAGATCTGAGGATTAGATCGCAGGCTATGGAGCCTGGTGTGCTCTAGTTTGCCTCATACAGATCTTACCCATTAGAGGGAATTGTAAGCGCACGTCGCTGGAGATGCAAAACTACCATAATAAAAAAGCCAAGAGCCAAATCTTTGTGGATGTAGCCCAGGAGGGGGTGAACCACGGTAATATCTATGTAATGTGATGAATGCATGTATATCTTTATTTGCTTCAAAAATTAATTGTTATTCTTAATGAATGAGTTAATGCATTGTTATGGAATACAATTGTGTTGTTCAGGAAATAATTGTGAAGGATAGATGCAACCCTGTGAGTACTAGTAGATTGAAATCATGATTCATAGTAGATGGATTGTATTAATAACCCACTATCTCATACCCAATCCTAGACTATAAAGGCCTGAGTCTTACAACCACCCATTTAAAGCTATCTCGGGTGAGACTGTGCATTGCACTCTGTGTACTGTGTTGCCTTCTGGTCTACCAAGAGGGATGATAGTTTTAGAGGCTTTGTTGGAAACCCAAAAGACATGAACCCTAGGTCAATAACTCAGACAGTAAAAGAAAACAGTTAAACCAACACCACTTCTTTCTTCATTTCTGACCAAAAGTATTGGCTTCTTACTGCTGCAATTGTCTTCTAATATCTTGGGTGTCCAGCATACGACACATTATGCATTTCCTTAAGAACTATGTTTTTCAACTCACTAGAATTCAGAATATACACCTTGCCTTTGTACATGAGAATCCCATCTTCCTTCAACTCATAACAATTAAATTTATGCTGAAAATTTCCTTGTTGTAATGTTTCTTTTATTTTCACATATTGTTGATCTGAATTTGCTATTGCAATAATTTGATCTTTGAAATTTGTCTTGTACATGATGATGGATTCCACATGCACTTCATGAGCTCTCTTGCTGATTTCATCAACTACTTGATTTTATTTTCCTTTTATATGCTTAATTTTGAAGTCATATTCACTCAGAAATTCCAGCCATCTAGTTTGTCTAGCATTTATTGTTGGTTGTCCAAACTAATTTTCCAGACCACAGTGGTCTGTTCTTAACTTGAATTTATTACCCATAAGGTAATGACTCCACATTTTCAATGCATGTACAATCGTTGCTAACTCCAAGTCATGTATAGCATAATTCCTCTCATGTTATTTTAATTTTCTGGACTTATAGCACACCACATGGTCCCTTTGAATGAGAACTCCACCGAGTCCTTCCTTGCATGCATCAGTGCACAAAACAAAATATTCATTTGGATCTGCAATCTTCAATATTGGTGGACTTGTCAATATTCCCTTCAACTGTTGAAAACTCTCTTCACACTTGGAAGTCCATTCAAATTTCACTCCCTTCTTTTGCAAGGAAGTGATTGGACTTGTTGATCCGGATTATTTTCGGCACGAAATGAGAGCGGAGATATAATAAAGAAATGCACAGAGATATTGCAGATATTCAATAATATAACAGAAATGTATTAGATATGCAACCATAAACATAGATATACAGTAATACATGATTTCTATTAATCAAAGAAATGTACAGAGACTGTAAAAATACAGAGTGAAAGACTCGCTAGAATGGTGGCAGCTTATCTCTGAGAAGAGATGTGACGGCTACTCGCATTCAGAAGAAGATGATTACAATGAGGCTCTGAAGGCATTTTTACAATAAACATGAATGCCAAAATTCCTAGACATCCAAAAACCTAACCCTAGGAGATGAAGCGCCAAAAGTCATGTGGGCCCCGTTTGGGTAAGTGAGTACATCAACTTCCCGGGGTCGTAACTTTTGCATACGATCTCCGTTTTAGGCGTGTGATAGCTCGTTGGAAAGGTATCATCGAGGAGATTCATTTTGGGGGCTCAATCATGCCTTCAGCTATCATTGAGAACCTCGTTCTTGAAAAACCTTCATTTAGGCCCTCAAAATGGCCCCGGAAGTTAAAACCTGCTAAAAATAGTAAATTGCCAAAATGGCCAGAAAACTGTTTTGAGCCATTTGGAAAAGGTGGGTGGCCACCGATATTCACCTGGATCACTTGTAATCCTTGAGAACCCCTTTATGAATCTTTGGTAATAACTAGAAAGACCTATGAATGATCTGACCTCTATTACATTATTTGGTGCTATCCATCCTCTAATTCCCTCTATCTTCTCAAGATCAACTTTGATCCATGCTGCTGATATTATATGCCCCAAGTAATGAATATTCTTTTAGTAAAATATGCACTTACTTAGCTTTGCATACAATTTATGCTCTCTTAAAAATTGCAACACCATTATTAAATGTTTCTCATGTTCCTCCTCTAATTTAGAGTAGATGAGGATATCATATAGGAACACAATCACAAACTTGTCCAGGTACTCCTTGAAAACTCCATTCATCAGGCACATAAGATCTATTGGGGCATTTGATATCCCAAATGGCACTACCGTGAATTCATAATTCTCATATCTTGTTCTGAATGTTGTCTTGTTGATGTCTTTTTCCTTTATCCTTACTGGATGGTAGCCTAATCTCAAGTCAATCTTCGAAAAGATTCTTGCACCCTTCATTTGATAAAAAAAATCATCAATTCTTGGAAAATGATACGTATTCTTTATGGTGGCCTTATTAAGCTGCATGTAATCAATACATAACCTTAAGGTTCCATCCTTCTTCTTTATGAAAAGAATTGGGGCTCCCCAAGGTGACACACTTGGGCGTATATAGCCCTTCTTCAAAATTTCTTCAAGTTGCATCTGTAACTCTTTTAGTTCTGGTGTGCCCATTCTGTAAGGTGTGTTAGACACTAGGGAAACTCCTGGAACCAAATCAATAGAGAAATCAATGTCTCTTTTTGGTGATAGTTTTGTAATTTCTCTAAAAACATCTTCAAAATCCCTCAAAACTGGATGGTCTTCAATGCTTGCCGCTTTGTCTTTGGTTTCTTCCTCCATATGGGTTGCAAACATTTGACATCCCTTCCTGGAGCTCTTCTTCAACTACATAGTTGAAATCTCTCTAATAGTTATAGCTCTTGGAATGCCTTGAATCTTTCCTTGTTTCCCTTCCTCATCAAGACATGTGATTGTATTGTTGTAATAGTCTAGGACAACATTATGTTTTTCCAACCAATCCATGCCAATTAGAAAATCATATGAAACCAATGGTATGATGTTTACATCCACATTTGTATTGAGTCCATTCATGTCTATCAGACAAAATTTAACCAACTCATTGGTTTTCCTCTTAAACCTCGTGGCTAATTGAACTAACCAAGATTTATTATGCTTACCTCTTTGCAAGTGAAATCTTTCAACAATGTCCGCACTTATGTAACTATGGCTAACTCCATAATCAATCAAAATTGTTATGGTTTGGTTGTCAATCTTACCTTCCACTTCAATCATGGGAGATTTATATTTATCTTGTTTGTTATCCAAGGCCGCATAAATCCTTGGCATGCTTCTACCCATGTCTTCCATTGTTTCATCCTCTTGAATGTTGTGGAAAATTTTCATTCTTTCTCCTTTGTGAGGGAAATCCCTATATAGATAATTTACCTCACATCCCCAACATTGCATCGCCTACTGTCTTGGCCTTTTTCCAAATGAATCTGTAGTCTTGTGTTCATTTTGGGCGATTTGGCCGTGTTGATTTTCTTGGAAATTATTCTTGAAAATGGGTGGCTTAAAACCCTTTTTCCTTTGATCCTTCTTATCCTTCATCTTGTTAGTCTAATATTTTTGAAAACTAGTCTTCCTTTTCTCTGCTCATACAAATGCCTTGCTCTTATTATGGTTTCCTCCAAGGTTTTGGGGTTATCATATTGAATCTTATCACTATAGAAAGAGGGCAACCCACTTAGAAACCTTTGGATTTTGACCTTCTCATCCTTGATGAAGTCAACATACTTTAAAAATTCAAAGAATCCCTTCTCATATTCCTCCATTATCATGGTTCCCTACTTGAGTTCAAAGAAGTATTTCATCTTTCTTTCATAGTAATGCTCAAACAAATATTTATCTTGGAAATATCCCTTGAACTACCTCTATGAGATTATTTTCTCATCAAGGTTCTTGGCTTTCTTAAGATGACCCCACCACATGGTTTCCTTCCCTTGAAAGTGGTAGGTGGAAATTATAGCTTCTACCCAGGATGGGTAATCATGTAGCTGTAAATATTACTTCATTTCCAACAGCCAGGCATCAACATCTTCTCCTTTCTTGTGCTCACCATTGAAATTTGGTGGATTAATATTCCTGAGTTCACCCTGCAAGATGTCTTCCTCGGGTCTTCTCCTTTTCCTCTGAATGTGAGACACACTTGGGATGCTTCCTGGACCTAAAATTGCATGATTTCTTATGGAAGAATGCCTTGGATAATGATGGTTTCTACTCATTCTTCTTGATTGCCTATCATTCCCATGATCATCTCTTTTTCTATGGGATCTTGATGCTGATACTTGTCTAGCACCAGTTGCTTGCTTGGTTCCAGAGTCCTTGCTAACTTGCTTCTATAACATATTTAGGCTTTAAAGTATATCTTCTTGATCCTTCACGATCCTCTCATTATCGGCCCTATATCTCTGCACTTCGTTTTGCAAGCTTATCATAGTTATAGTCCCCTCCCTATCTCTTCTCCGATTAGACTCAATATAAGCATTACCCATGCTGGTATGCAGACCCCCAATTTCTTCTTCATGGATGTAAAACCCTTGAGCATCCTCCATGTCTCTTGTTCTCGTGTAGGAACTAAAGTCTATTTTTCTGTATCTCTAATTCTACAAGAATGTGCATGCAATAATTTGTTGTTAGAATTAAACATATTGCAAAATATTTATCAATTAGATTACATGTCATTATTCATTTTAAATTATGAAGAATATTATTGCACTACTCCCAAGTAGGATTCCTTAAATGCATTCATTTTCGAAACAACTTTCCAATGACTGTCCTCATGCCTAAATTTGAGTTTTGAGCGAAACGCTACAACAATTACAAGTTGCAATTTCCACTCTTTTGCTGCTACAGAATTCACTTTTATCACTTTTGAAGAAAATATAATTCCCAAATCAAAAATATAGGTTGAAAGATCTCTTATACTCCTCAATACCTTTTCAACAACTATTTGTTTGCTCCAATCCGAGCTCCAAGCATAAAATTATGGTGGGAAAACAATGAAGGAATATTCATTAGCACGTGCAACATAGTAGCAATGCTCAACAACCGTCCAATAATTTATTTATTAGATCTTCGTTGTTGATATCTCTTAATGGATTCACCATGTATCTAAGTCATATCTATTTTTCATTTCCGGATTTCGCGTTCTCCAATTTGTACCCTCTAGTTCTGCCACACTCACTTTGCACTTATACTTAGATTATTTTCCATTATTTTCTTCACATGTCTGTGCTACATCATGATTCTTCGTATCCCTCACTCTTTGGTCATCAGATATGTGACACATGGTGACCTCTTGGCCACCCGATCAATTCTCCATACTTATTCATTTTCTCAGATCTCACCGTGGGCAGCGGGTCTAGAACACTTTCCAGACTCTTATATATATGACCCCGTCTGACTGATCCACTCTTGGTACTTAGCTGATTTTCAATATTTTTTCATGGGTCCCTAGGTCTGTAGGGATACCTCACATCTTCACATAACCCTAATTCTCTTCCGTGTTCACTACCTCCGTGACATCTTGGGACTTAGTCGATTTTCCATTTCTTATCGCGGTTTCATGGGACTGATAGTTGGTCTGGTACATGGCTCCACATCAACTGAAAAATGTCATGCCATCCAACATGTACCTGCCACTATGGTAGTACACGTATTTCTTCTACCACGTCAACTGACACTTGGCCTCCATGTCATGTCAATGACATCGTACATAAAAATACCCAATTTTTTCTGATTTTGCGTATGTTTGAAATTTTCCATGAGGCTCAATTCTTCACATTACCCATGAAATTTCTCTCAATTTCACTACAATAATTTAATAAAAAAAGTTGCAGACATACTCCATAATTAATTCTCTGCGAATTTTCGCTTCATTATTCTACTAACTCGTCCCATCAATGCTCAATGTTGAAAACTAGGCTTTGATACCACTTTGTAACATTCCCAACCACCCAAGATGGGCCACGCCACAGAAAAATCTCCCAATTACAACTCTGATACCACTTTGTAATGTCCCCCAGCCCAACAATGGGACATTTCAATGCAAAATACACATAAAAACTAATTTTTTCTAATTAAAGTAATTATTTTACTGTTAGCTGATTTCCTGTAGCTTACAACTACAAATTTAAAATAGATTTAGCTAATGTCTATAACCATTAAAAAGATGAATCTAAATAATGTTAATAATCAACATGGAATGTATATAAACAACTCATTACAACAACATATAAGTCATTCTCATTTACACAGAGTTCATGCACAACAGTAACACATGTAAATAACTCAACAACAAGATAAAACACGTATCTTTAAACAAGAATTGTGAAACCAACTACTTTGGATGGACGTTCCACCCAAACATAGACTGAATGTTCCAAATATCAACAACCAGTCACCCCTGAGCTAAATCTAGTAATCCACAAAAGAGGGTGGTCTCTCACAGTCCACTCGCAGCTCATAAAACTCATAACCCAACTGATATTCTTCTACAACTATCCTGATTTGTCTATCATCTCTCTTCCTCCTGACTCGCCCAACCCAAGGAATGCACCATTCATTTATCAGGGATAACCCAATGGATGTTCCATCCATTTATTAGGATTAACCCAAGGAATGTGCCATTCATTTATCAGGGTCTCTCTGGAGCATGTATCTAGGAATCTCTCAGCTGGGAACTTAGGGGAACTTGGTTCTAGGAAAACTACCAACAAACCAACAACAAACACTTGATGTTACAGTGAAACTCACTCCAGAGTTCACTCTTAAGGCCTGACAACCTGGCTCTTCAATATTTAGCTCCAAAATTCTCTAAATACGTTCCACCTTTCTTTAGAATTCGCTCTCCATGGCTGCACCAACTTCAAACTCTCTTTCTTTCTCTCCCCTTTTCCTCTTGCACAAAAACTTCCTATCTAAGAAATGTTTTCCCAACCCATATGAATTTCCTCCCTCTGGATTACCTATCCTGACTCGCATTCTTTCCCAAGATGATTGTACTCAACCCCCATGTTCCCAATAAATCTGGGATGTGACCACTCACAACCACCCTCTTACATGCATTCAATGATTGGCTTTGGGAACAATCATTCAAAAATGGAAGGTTCATATACAATTAGCAAGTTTAGGAAAATGGGCTAAACTAATATACATGGATATTTCCGCCTTGGACCTCTCTTGGCCATTATCCTACACACTCCACTCTATTGTGGATTAATTCAGCCCCCATCTCTTCTCCATGTCCCCTTAACAGTTGGCATCACATTTTATTATTAAAACATAGAGATACAATTCACATATTACATTGCTTTGGTTGTAGCCACACATTATATCTACATAAGCATTAATTAAAATAGGGATTATAGCGTGGATGTTACATACATGCACTCCATGCTCATATACAAAGTATCTGATGTATTGGAGCTTGTTCACGTCGAAGGATCATTTATCTAAGTTAGCATATAACTTGTGTTGTCGCAGAGTGTGGAGGACATGTTGAATGTGTTGCAAGTGTTTTGCCCAACTCTTTCTAAAGACGAGGTTGTCATCCAAATATACCACCACAAAGGAATTGGTGAAGGGCCACAAGATGTCGTCCATCAACATCATGAAGGTGGTTGGGGAATTTGTTAAGCCAAAGGGCATGACCAACCACTCGAAAATACCTTCTTTAGAATTGAACATTTTCTTCCATACATCAGTCTGTTCTATAGGGACCTGGTGGTATCGGGACTTTAGATCAATATTAATAAAGTACTTGTCCCCCTTGATTTGGTTGAGAAGTTCATAAATTTAGGGAATTGGGTACCAATTCCAGACTGTGATTCTTTTCAAAGCTCTGTAATTAATAAAATTTGTGAGGTCTTGTCTTTCTTCTTTACGAGCATGATTAGGCTTTCGCAGGGTGAGGAGGTTAGTCGAATGTGTCCTTTTTGGAGCATCTCTTGGATCTAGCACTTGATTTCCTCATTTTCCAGGAGAGAGCGTTGATACATTGGTTTGTTAGGCAAAGGCGTTCCAAGAGTTATCTCAATTGAATGCTTGACCTAATAGTGCAGAGGCACCTCAGTAGGTGAGGTGAAGATGTCTCGATATTCTTCCACGACATTGTCCACTTGCTTCTACTACATGGAGGACCCCTATGCAGAGGTCATGGATGTGTCCATGACCTTCCATTCATTCTGAGAATGAATCATGAATATGAAAAATTTCCTAGTCTGGTAGATGACCTTCTTGCATTAATTAGGTGAGATGAGAGAAATTGTGGTAGGTGGAGCTACCTATGGGATCCTATACAATTGTATGCCCACAATAACAATGACACTACGAGGCCTAGACTAATATACAACATGACATTTCCACATATATGGTTTTCCTAAAATAACATCACAAACTTAAAGTGGGGAAACATCACACAATACCTCATCTTTGAAGGGCTTGATGCCATAGGGCATGCGACATTGTTGGATGACGCAGAGATCATGTCCTTGGGTGAGCCACCAAATGTTGTACAATTGCATATGTGGTTTCGTCGATAACTCCAACTGCTTCACAACCTCTGTTGAGATGAGGTTCTTTTGGATTCCACTATCAACAATGAAATGTAGTGGAGCACCCTTCACCCACATCTATGAGTGAAAAAGGGGCTCACCTTCCTCCAGCTCTTCTGGTTCGTTTGGATGGATCTTGGTGGTAGTGACTATGGCACTGGGTTCTGCATCAATGATTTGCTTTGCCTTGTCTAGATCTGAATCAAATTCATAGATTGGATCTGACTCTGAGGCTTTCATCTCATCCACCAATGATTTCTTTGAGAGACATTCATCGGTGTTGTGCCAGAGGATTTTATGGAATTCACACCACTTCCCAGTGTCTTTCTTTGTCTTCCCATTACCCATGTTTGTTTGCAGCTTCGACTGGTTATCCTGCAATTTTCCATCATTTATTTGTCCTTTTTTGTGTGTTGGGGCTACCTTTGCCTGACTTTTTCTATGATGCATTCATGGATCCAAGATCCCACTTATTCCTTTGCTCAATTTTTTTCTTGATTTTTACAGCATACCGATAAGTGGCTCCCAGTGACGAGATTTTGAGAAACTCCATTTTTGTTTGGATGTACCTATGTAGGGCCCCACAGTATTTTAGAACCATATACTGATCATAATCTCTAATACCCATCATGGTGCACAAGGTATGGAAGGTATTTTTGAACTTTGGCACTATTTGGTCCCTCTCTTGACGCATCGTTTGGTCCCTCTTCTGACTAGAGAAATAACTTTCTATCAGATTTAACCACTTTTCCAAAGCATCTGCATCTATCTAACCTTCAAAAATGGGAATATCAAAATTAAATTGTACCTTGAAGGGGGTGACACCTCCAAAGTGGTCTCTTGATGGAGACGCATACATTGTTTTTGGGAGCTGCCGAAGGATTTGGGAAAATGGATCCATCATCTCTTTCCTTTGTTTTGTGAGGACCTCCATGAGCAACAACTTAATAGGATCTCCTACTCCCTGATATCTCTATCATTCTGCCATGGGAGGTCGCTTGGTTGACAAGAGCGGTTTTCCTTAAGAGAAACTAGATCAAGACCCAACTCTCTATACCCTGACCTTGTTGGGGACATACATAAAGAAAAAACAAAGAGCAATCTGCTCTAATACCACTGATCCAAGTTGTGTTGAGAAAGAAATGAAGGTAGAGATATAAAAAGTAAATGCAGAAAGATATTGCAAGAAACACATAGATACAATAATATTCAATTTCTATTAAAGACTGAAATATACAGAGACTTTAAAGAAAATATAGAGTGAAATGAACTTGCTAGAATGGTGGTAGCTTATCTTTGAGAAGAGATGTGGTGACTACGCACATTAGCAAGACGATATTTACAATGAGACTCCAAAGGCCTTTTTAACATAAAGCATAAATCAGAAAACCCTAAACATCCAAAACCTATCCCCGAAATATGAAACACCAAAAGGTTTGTGGGCCTCAATGGAGGTAGTTGATATATCAAATTCCCTAGGGTGTAAATTTTTCATACGATCTCCATTTGGGGCACTCAATATCTTTTTGAAAAGGTCTAGTTGAGGAGTACACATTCTGGACAATCTAATATAGGCCTTTGGCATCTATTGGGCATTTCCACGTCGAACAAATGTCATCTAGGGCCTCAAAACGGTCCCAGAAGTTTGGGACCCGAAAACTGTAGAAAAAATGCCAAAATGGAAACTATATGTTGAGCTAGTGGAATAGGTGGGAAACCATCGATATCCACTTGGATCACCTAATAGGGGAAGGGTTCATATAGGAAGGTAAGGAACAAGCTCAATTTTTGGGATCAACCCAATGGGAAAATTAGGTGGAAAGATCAAGTAATAGAGAATGAAAGGGGCTAATTTTGAAGATTAAACCTGAATCAGGGGTGACTGTTATTGGATAAATCTGTAAATGCAGACATAAACTAAAATCCCTAGATCCACCTAGATCTAGAACAAAACAAGACAGTTTACTACTCTTTCCTTAGATTTCAATTATCAAATGAGAAATGGATCTAGAACATACCTTTTAAATATTGAAGATCTGACTTCACCAATGCAATCCAAGCTCCATCACATGAGGTTTATGAAAAATATCTGCAAATAAACACAAGCCAATGAAGACAAGAATAATAGATTATTTGATATGAAACTATGTACGTGATCAAGGAATCATACAATATGGATAATTAACATTCATATAGGAAAGAAAAGTATATCTATATTAGGTTCCTCCCAAAAGCTTCCTTGCTTCCCACACACATATTTCTCCAAGGATTCTGAGACCATGGATCTTATAGCTACTCACAATATATCTTG
The DNA here is from genome assembly GCA_009831015.1 of Picea engelmannii. Lineage (NCBI taxonomy): Eukaryota > Viridiplantae > Streptophyta > Pinopsida > Pinales > Pinaceae > Picea > Picea engelmannii. The sequence goes on from ML795803.1 coordinate 447,077, forward strand.
ACAAAGCAAAGCTCAAAGCCAACATACCAAGCTAACAATCTCAAGCCAAAACAACTAACTTTCTCCATGAGAGCTCCTCTCCTTTTATAAGCTGAAGAGGATAAGATGAGGAGGTTAGGATGATCCCACTAAATCATGAAAGCATGTAATATCCAAACCATTCAGAGGCAACCTCACCATAGAAGCTTCTCCTTCTAGAAGCATCGAGAAAATGTGCATTTTTCCCACGTACGAAGGTCATCGCACCCTAGTTATAATGCAGCCTGCGGAAACTCCGTGACCTAGATATAGTGTAACATGTGGAAATCAGGCATTCCCTCACTCTATGTATAGAAAAACCTGTGGAAATCCTCCAAAATAGGGTTTTTACAAAGGAAAATACAACTCCTTTTCTCAAGGGAAGTTCTTCTCCCTTCTTTCTTCAAGAATTCAGGCCATTGACCCCTCTGAAGGAAACAAATAGGTTTACATCATTACCAGTCATAAGGGTGAAAAAAATAATGTGTAACAGAGAGCCCCCCAAAGTATGAAGTTAGAACAGAGTGATAGTTGAAATACTTTGTCCAGTGTGTGTAGGGAACAAGGAACACGCCGGTCAAAAACCTGCCAACAAATAAGGAAATACAGTACAATAATATATCATCACTGAGGTAGGCATTCCCATACTCAGAATACAAATGACTCAAAGCATAAATGTCGACATGCGAAGATCCATGTTAAGTAATACAGGTCATGGCCACCAAACATACACTATGGATCCTTGCCATTATGACTCAAATCTGAACATAGCCACCAGAAATACACTGTGGATCTATGTGTTAAAGACACAAATTTGAACATAACCACGAGACATACAATGTGGATATATGTAACAATACACTGAATATACTCCAACGCAACCTGAATCTATCAGAAAATATCCAAGGTCTTCATCTCCACCACTCTATAGTACGAATCTAACCATGCAAATACATGTGCTGAAGTTGAACATGGTAGAAACCACTTGATTACCGGTCATTAGTGTATACCATTAACAAGTGCGAGGGAAATCACCATTAATGTAAATGACTCCCAATGTACACTAGTACAATCCAACGAATGTGAATTAATGAGTTGAAGTCGAACACCCGATGGAATCTTGTGATCAAGGGCCAATGATGAAAACCCATTGTCGAAAGTGAGGAAACCTGCCATTGAGGCATGCAAGTTCCAAGGTACCAATTAGTATCTAAGTATAATTCCTGGAAAATGAGTTGAAGTCGATAGGAAAAGACTCGTCACAGGAGGGCCTTAATGTATCCCACATCAATGACACGAAACAAGTAACAAGATTTGATGTAGATCAAAGTAACCAGTAACTCAGGGTTGACTCAAGGATGGCTGATGCAATAGAAGGCTTGAGGACTGTAAAAATGGTCGACGCAATAGAAGGCTTTCCGGGTTGAACATCTCTTTGAACATATTGACGACATGACAACTATCTTGGAAATACTGACTCAACAACAGGGATCACAGACCAAAGGGTAATCTTATAAAGGAGTATGATCAAGAGACAAGCAAATTTTCCAACCTGGACACAAAATAAGTGAAAGGGTGTCATGTTCAAAGGTGACTCTTCCATCGAATATAGATTTAGATACATTTCTTTCCCAATTTTTCCCCCACCATTTCTGGCGAGTACCTCTTTATTTTTACACAAGCTTGAGGAGGATAACATATGCTTGTAATGTAAGCTCATCTTTCAGATGAGTCCTTCAAAGTATATTTAATGAACCCTAGGAAGGAGTGGTTCGGTCCCATATGGACCTTTCGATGTTTGTTTAACGAGTCCAAAGATAGAAAACTCGAGGGTTTTTCATGTTTATAGAGTTTGAAAAACAGTTAAAGAGAATTCTCTCAGTTCCTTTTTTCATAAAGTAGTTTGATGAGACCGAAAAAGAGATAAACTATTTCTCAATAGATGCACTTTCTAATACTTTAACGAGTGTGAAAAGAACAAGATCCCTCAGCAATATTTTCATGTTTAGAGAGTCTGAAAAGAGCTTAAAGGGAACTCCAGGGGGTTCCTTTTTTGTATAACCTTTCTGACTCCGAAAAAGTGATAAAAGTATACTCGGTTACATTCTCACGTATTTACGAGCATGATAAAGAAAAAAGACTAAGCTCAGTAACTTATTCTCATGTATTTACGAGCATGAGAAAGAACAAAGACTAAGCTCGGGATTGTTTTCATTTTTACGCAAGCTTTAATACAAAACAAAACTATGCTTGGGCCTAGTTTCATTTTTACACAAGCTTGAACTAGAGGAAACTATGCTTGAGGTAGTTGGTTTCATTTTTAGACAAGCTTGAACCATAGAAAACTATGCTTGTGACTTCCCAACGCATGGTTGGTACTTAGCCCCCAGCTTAAGAAGATAGTGGCTCAACTTTAGCATGAATTCCAAAGGCTAGAAGCATTTCCCCCCAAGCTTCGTTTCGTCCAACTGCAAAGGCGGAGGAAAGCAAGCTTCAAATACTAGATGAAGGACTTGAATCAACAATGAGGGGGAAGTTGTTTCATTTTTTAACAATCTTGACGCATGAGAAGAACTATGCTCGTGACTCTAGGTGTAATCCCTAGACAATTATTTCATTTTTTAATGAGTTTGACACATAAACAGGAACTATGATCATAACCTATGTTTCATTTTTTAACGAGGTTGCTACAGAGACCACAAACATACGCATCTTCATCTATCAACGTCTGAGGAATGTCCCGACCACAAACCTGTAATGTAATCTAGAAAGGAATGTGAGAGGGAAGACGAGGTCCGCGTAGCACACCCCAATCAAAATGGATGGCCTCATTACTTGGAGGAGGTTCCACGGGAGAAGGAGGAATACCCCCCGACATGGTAGAGTCTGTATCAATGAGAAAAATGTGGGAAGTATCGGGCTTACTCTCGAGTGGAAGAATAGGATCGACTGATAATGACATCAAATTGACCACTTGGGTTTCATTCTCCAAGGGGAGAATGGGGTTGACGGGTGGAAATGGATCGACCACTTGGGTTTCACTCTCTAATGGGAGAGTGGGATTGACCGGGCTGACTGACGGGGGAACTAGATTGATCATACCATCAACTACAGGTGGGTTGAGAGAAAGCTTGCAATAAGCAGCTGGAAGTTGAGGCTGGGAACTAGTTATATCTTCCAGTAATTTCAAGGCTTCGTCCATACGAGGGAAAAGGTGAGTTAGATGACTCCCTTTGCATAACATGCATGGGAACTTGACTCTACTTTTATTTTTCCCAATTGTATCATGACTAGTTGATGGGAGGTCATCAGCATGTTGTTCAGAGGTTGATGACATGGGTTGGCGAGGGTGTGTAGACCATGCTTCTATAACCTTGGATAAACCAGGGCAATCCTTAAGAAGATGGCTACCCTTACAAATCCTGCAAGGGTACTTGGGCTTATGGGTTGTTTGGGTGATATTGGGATCATCAACACTCCCAACACGATTAACAATAACTGGTTGTTTTCCAACATGTCTGGCAGTGGTTGGAAGTTTAGACCCTTGTTTACTTTTCTTCTTCTTAATCTTTCATTTCTTCTTCTTCTTATCCACCGAGTTACTATCTTTAGAGCTTTCACTCAGCGAAGAATATGAAATGGAAGAAGACCTTGCAAGTGAAGAAGGTGAATAATATCTTACTGGTGAAGAAGGTGAAGGATCAACACGAGGTTGATGTTCTTGGGGGGAAGTGATTACAACTGAAGCACTAACTGCATTCAGGGTTACCTGAGTGGAAAAAAACCATACCGATAATCCAATTGTCAGACCCGGAAGGCTCAAAGTAGCGATGTGAAGAGGACCAATGTTTCCATAAGAAGGAAAAACAAAAGGTTCCCCTGGAGCAGGGGTTCCTTCATTGGTCATTTCAGAAACTAATTCCATTAAAACAAAGATTCAACCTCGAGTCCGCTAGGGAAAACAAACAATACACACTAAAAATCTAGGAAGCAAGCAAACAAACAAAACCTTCTCACAATGAGCACACTAGTTGGTGATGAAATCCAACGTCGCGGGAACAAAGTAAGAAGGGTCTAAGATAGAGCAGGTGGAAAAGTTACGTTGACGACCTACTTAACAGACTTACACCCTGGTGCAAGATCCCACACATAAATGTGGGTACACCCTCCAAAGATCTCGAGTGAGTTTGGCCAACGTTGATTCCAAGTTCCATGAAGACTTTCCCCTCCATAGCCACCTCGTGTAAATACCTTAAAGAGATAGGCCACTAAGGTTACCAAATACTACAGTGATGTCTGGGGAAACAATCGATGGTCTGATCCATGTGCAAGGGTAGGGTATCTAGCCCGAAATCAACTTGAAAGGCTTCCACTCATCATTGTGGGTATACCTTCAAGCGACCCCCATAATACGTGCAATCTCTACACCAAGACCAACAAAGGAGGGTGAGTAACTATGCCAGTCTCAATGCAACCTCATGATTGACCCTTGTGTTAGAAGGGCTTCCCAGGAAAAAATGTAATAAGTGGATTTCACGGCTCCCTAATGCAAGATTCTATGTTTGTTTACAGCTTTGGAAAGTTATCTTTCACACCTATTCCAAAGCCCTACAATTAATCTAATGTAGGTTTGCTACCAAAAAAATTAAAAATGTCTAATCAATTTTTATAAGTGCTTTATTTTTAAGGTTGTTGTTACTCAAAAGGAAAATGGCGTGGACAATATGGTGTTTTGATGGACTCGAAAGTTATGCAAAGAGATGAAGATGCAATATTTACATTTCAATGAAAGCTATGCTACGAGAAGGAGAAAACATTTATCATTCCCATATGCATAATGTCCCAAAATATATTAAACTCATCAATATCAAGATTTTCAAGAAATGAGAAAAAGAGACTGTACACCAATGCACGATTCATGCCCCCCCCCATGCCAAGAATCATGCAATTTCGCTACTTCAAATGCAAGGAAGCCCCAAATCTAATATAAGGAAAGAAATTACATTTTTTTGTTTCAAAGAGACACTAAAACAAATAGAAAATCACTTCAAAACAAAAACAACCCAAACTAAGTTTATCTTTTAACACGATTTATTAAGAAAAATAAGTATTCTTTCACTAAACAATTCTAAAGAAAAATGATGCTTTGTAACTGAAAGACACTCAAATCAAGAGACCAAATCTTTCAAAAGCTAACAAAGAAAAAATAAGGCAAAGATGGTTGAAAGAAGATTCAAAGATGTCAAGCAGAGTGTAAAAAGATCATCATCAAACCCAAAAATTCACTCCAAAACCAAATCCAAGGTCTGGGTAAGGAAAAAACCATCAAAAATCAAAATTTTCACAGTCTCCGCACGTTGTAGACTAACAGAGTGTGGAAATCCCTGATTTTCGTAGGCCAGATACAGGTAGGGTGTGGAGTTTCCGCACTGGTCTAAACAGGTAGGGTGCAGAAATCCTAAGCCGCTGCACTGTCCCTCAGAGAAAGATGCGTAAATCAAAGTAAAATGAAAAAATAAAAAATAAGAAGGTTTTTCCAGTGTGGTTTAATTCGTCAGGGGTTCAAGCTAGATCTCCTAGTGGCTCAGAAAAACAGAATCCAAGCAATCAAAGCAAGAAAGCAAGACAAACTAAGAAAACAATCTGTTCCCCAGTGGAGTCACCAATTTTTTTATTGGATAAATCCGTAAATGTGGACATAAACTAATCTCCCTAGATCCACCTAGATCTAGAACAAAATGAGACAGTACACTACTCATTCCTTAGATTTCATTTATCAAATGAGAAATGGATTTAGAACATACCTTTTAAATATTAAAGATCTGACTTCGCCAATGCAATCCAAGATCCATCGCACGAGGTTTATGAAAAATATCTGCAAATAAACACAAGCCAACGAGACAAGAATAATAGAGTATTTGATATGAAACTATGTACGTGATCAAGGAATCATACAATATGGATAAATATCATTCATATAGGAAAGAAAAGTATATTTGTATTAAAGAATGTGGAAGAAAGATACAACCAGATGCCTTGATGTTGTTAGGTTCCTCCCAACAGTTCCTTGCTTCCCACACACTTATTTCTCCAAGGATTCTGAGACCATGGATCTGATAGCTACTCACAATCTATCTTGACAAAGCAAATATCAAAGCCAACATACCAAGCTAACAATCTCAAGCCAAAAACACTAACCTTCTCCATGAGATCTCCTCTCCTTTTATAAGCGGAAGAGGATAAGGTGAGGAGGTTAGGATGATCCCACTAAATCATGAACGCGAGTAAGATCCAAACCATTCGGAGGCCACCTCACCATAGAAGCTTCTCCTTCTAGAAGCATCGAGAAAATGCTCGTTTTTCCCACGTACGAAGGCCGTCGCACCCTAGCTGTAATGCAACCTGTGGAAACTTCACAACCTAGCTATAGTGCAACATACGGAAATTAGGCATTTCCGCACCCTATGTATAGAGCAACCTATGGAAATCCTCCAAAATAGGGTTTTTACAAAGGAAAATACAACTCCTTCTCTCAAGGGAATTTCTTCTCCTTTCTTTCTTTAGGAATTCAGGCCACTAAACCCTCTGAAGGCAACATATAGTTTTACATCATTAACGGTCATAAGGGTGACAAAAATAATGTGTAACAACGGGAAATGAAGTTTAAAATGCAAAAGAAACAAATAAAATTGAACTTTGAAACAAAGAAACTTGAAAGTGAAAGAATAAGAGATAAAACCTTAAATTGAACATTAGAGCACAAATTGAATTCAATCATTGGTAAATCATGCATGAATTGGATATTGGGTAGCAAAGTGATGGAGAGAGGACTCTATTTGGCCATCAAGGTCAATTTAGAAATTGGGCCAAGGATAAGATTATCAAGTTGAACATGAGTAAATAAATTTTGAACAAAGGGTAAAAGGTTAAAATAAAATGTTTGAGTGGAGGAGAGAAGTTTGAAGAGTTCAAAGAGTCAAAAGGAGGACCCAACTTGAACATCATGCCTAATTAGGAGATCAGTAAAGGACATGGTGAACAAAAGAAAATAAGGGGCCCAATTTTTCAAATTGGGCTTGATCTAAAGAAATTCAAACAAAGGAAACTTATTTCAAAGGGAGGAAACCAAAACTTAATTGAGAAATAAATCTCAAGGAAGAAAATAAAACAAGTCAAGAATCAAGTAAGTATAAAATGAAGGCCCATCTGAATTAACCATCTAAATGGGAGATCAGAGTGCAAAGAAATGAGGAATAAAGGTCAATATAAGTCCAAAAGAAAACATTTTAATATTATATAGGAAAAAGTAGGATCCCCAATTTTCGCTCAAAACTTAGAGGGATTTTTGAGGGCTCAAAAATGTGTTAGTGCACATCTATGATGTTTCCTCAAGTGGAACAAGTGGTGGTGGTCCAAATAAATCACTAAGAAAAAATGATTCACCGTTTTTAGGTTCCTGTGGTGTGAGTTTTTAGAATTCTTTTCCGGATTGTCCACAATGAAATTCATTTGTATCGACGTTTTGAATCCTTCACCTGGATTCATCTTCAGGACAGATTAGTCAATTATAAGGGTAGCATACCCGAGTTATAAATATGAAATATGCAGAGATAAATATTAAAAATGATTCTTTAAAAACTACTAGGCCAACTTCAAAAATGAAGGCATGGAAATATTTCCTTCAAGAGTTGGAAAAATGTTGGTAGGATTAGTGTTGACTGAGGATCCTAATACAGAATTTGATTGAGAATCAAAACCTTTTTCTTGATGGGAAACATAACGAGATTAAAAATCATAGATGCAAGGACCTTCATGGTGTACATATAAATATTTCCTAACAAAATTTATAGTCGAGTTGGGTATCTACAACTTCAATGTCTATCATGACAGTCTTACTAGTGAGTTCAATGGGGTTGTTTTATAAAAGTCCTTGTAGATGGGAAGGAATACCATCATATGCATGAAGCGTCATATGTGATCGTATAAAATTTGGAGAACCAAAATTTATTCCAAATATGAGTGGACATAATACAAGTAGATACCCTCTCATCAATAATACAATGAAGGATAATTAGGTTTTTAATGATTGCTAGTATTTGAAGCACAACAGATGAAGGAAGAAGAGGTTCCACTTGATCTAAATAGAAAGTTATCAATCTAGCATTGAATGGATTGACCATACCCAAAGATGAGAGAATATATTTTTGTTTCAAAGGGAAACTATGAATAACTTCTAAAATGGACATTATGGCAAGAAATTGTGCCAAATCTTCTGCAACACTACAATTGTGGGTAGCTCTTGCACAAGGATTATGATCAGTGTGATGCAAAGGAACCTTTGGTACCTTAGGGGTAGGTTCAAAATTTGGTCATGGTATTCACAAGGGTCCATTAGTCGAGGGTGGGTCATTTTCCTTATTCGAGGGTGTAAGTTAAGGATCTTTTCCATATTGTCTTCTTGTTTTAAGGTTGACTTATGAAAATTTCATATAAATGTTTTGGAAAGAGGGATATATAGGAAGGTTATATGTAGAGGGTTTATTTAGATGAGGTTCCAGTGGTTGTGTTGTGACTAAGCCTTGCAAGGAAAATAGGTTTTGCAACACCATGGGTTGGGAAGGAGGAGTAGGTGTAGGTTGAGTGCTTGATTTACCTTGAGTAGCATTGGAAAACTTACGTTTAGATACTTCTTCTAATTGTATTACTATGTTTCTTACAATATCTCTGTGCTTTTCCTTGTTATATTTTTTCCTTCATGTCATTCTCAATATAATTCAGATCAACTTGAGTTGCCCACCTTTGAAGATAATTCAATTACTTTACACCACGTAGATTTTTCACCAACAAACTAAAAAGCTTCAGATAGCTAGGATAAAAATGAAAGGAAAGAAGCTTATGGAGGATAGTATCACTACATTTGATGTTAAATAATTAGGAACCACTAAGGCTTAGAATATGCATGAGGTTATAGGAATTATGATTAAACATTTACTAAACAAGCAATAGTAAGAGAACCTCAGATTAACGAGAAGGATCACTAAGTTGGAAGCCACACTAAACCTTGAACCATTATTTACATGACCATTGGCCATTAGAGGACCCAAAGACAATTTGGAAGTAATTCCTAAGAAGTCTTCCAAGGAAAAAGGACTTGAAGAATTATTGCATAGACTCAGGAAAACCGTGGCTAGTAATATTAATGATAGAAGGCCTTGATTGTTTGATTGAATATTGGGAATTGGCCAATACAACTTTTGTGCTTACTGTTAGTGCTAGAAGTTTCCCCTAGTTTGCTATAGAGTCAAGCCTAGCACATCTTAGTTATTGCAGTGGTTTTATAAATAAGGATGCGTTTTGGGTTTTGAAAGAAGGTGGATCAGGTAAAGTGAAAGAGAAAGAATAAAGGAACAAGATAAATGCAGATCAGTGAAACACCATTGGACATGGAGTCAAGTAAACACCCTGTTGATCAAAGGAAATCAAATTTCATATCAGATAAAAAGTTTATATGAAAATGGGTAGAAGAATAGGGAATAAACAAAAAGTAGAATACCCATCAAACAAAGATTCTCTTTGCAAAATGGATGAAAAGGTACTTGAAACAAAACACACAAATAGTAGGCAGTTACAGAAAAATCTTTACTGCTCGAGAATCTATTATCCATGGGCAACCATTGATTCTCAATGTCTGCAATTTGTTCAAGCAAGATGAAAAATAGAGTGTAAAACAAGGGAAATCACAATCTGATAAAACAATTGTCATAGATCTTCAATGTCAGAAACGATCACAGAATAAGATGCCCTCAGGCTTACAATAACACACACTGGATGGCTATCTCATCAAATTCCTTCTTAGGCCTTACCCTTTTGAGCCTCCTCTCCTCAATCTTTCCTTCAAAATAATTATAGATTTACAATGATAAGTTTAGATCCTAAATTGATGGATCTAGGATTTCTAAACATAGAGATTGATTTCTATTTTTCTGGAAATGAAATCATTAAACCAAATCTAAATATGGTTACAAATAGGTGTCGAATATTGAAGTTGTTCTACCACTTATGCTCGATATGTTTGCCTCAAGTTTTGGATCTAGAGTCAATATGCTCTGGAAATATGGAAGTGATAAGATTGCTTGACACCTCAACTACCATTTATTGTTGCCAGGTGCTTTGGAAATAATCGATGTAATGGACTATTTGAATATTCTACCACATGTTCATGGAATATTTAACTATTGCCTAAAAATTATCATCGAACCCTAGAGATAATATTTAACTTGCTAATCCTTCTCCTGAAAACTTGGAACTAAATGGTACATCGATGCCTAAAGAAATGAATCAAATCCTTTGCCACCAAATACTCTTCCATCTGTAATTTTGCATTAAAAATCTGGATGTTCTTACTTGAATCCTTCTACTTGTGGATACCATCGAAAATTATTGATAATGAACATGGATGCTCTTAATAGGTGGTGTTTTCCTCCTGCTGACCTGACATTTTTCTCGACATATGCAATCGAATAAGGACAGTCAAAGAACAAGATTTTCAACCATTCAAATCCATCAACAAGAATCTAATTATCTTTGCCCAAAACTAAAACTGAATTTCATCGAGCTTTAGGCAATCATATTAAAAATTTTCCCGTCAGATATACTCTGCTTACCAAATGCATACTTTGGTTTTATGATGAGAGAAACGTTGATATTGGGTCTTTCAAAGAAGTTGTGTTTTCGTCGATATTGGGATAGAGGTTGCAAAAGTTGGAAGTGGTGAACTTGAAACATATGATAAAAATGGGGTCTTCTCTAAGGGTGGGCCAACTATACATTTAAAATGAGCATCCCATTTGCAGATTGGAAAAATTCCCTTCGCATTATAAGCCACTTATCCACACAGAGTGCATGGAAATCATGATGACAAGGTAGAACACGAAGCTTCTCTCCAACCTCATAAATTTCTAGAAAGATTGCACATGCATTAGTTCCACATGATTTTTATGCAACTGCATTAAGAGCCTTTACTTCACAATGACGCAAGTCACAGCCTCGCAATTTAGTAAAAACCTTCAACTGAAATGTCAAATATGGTACCTCCGGACAAAGAAAAATGTCAACAATACAACTGATACTGCAAGAAGAGATAAGAAGGGCACTTCCACCATTGACCAAGCAGTATTTTTGAAACCTGGAAAAATATAGCATCTTCAATCCATATCCTTTACATATTGCATGAGTGCATTTGCAGTTTTGTTGGTCACAAATACAACTTTGATATGAATGGTAGAGTCTCCTGACATTGTCACAGTTCCTCTCCATCCTCGTCATTGTAAATAAAAACTTTATAGCCAACTTGTTGAGTAATGTGAACCTTTAACTCAAATGTGCATCCACCACGCTCAACTAAACAAATGGAGAATAATTATCATTCTTAGAAGCCAAAACTCTGTGCCATTTCTCAGTTTGCTCAGGTGGCATTGGAGCAATCATAACAACATGTCCATCCCAATCAGTGAACTTAACTTGTGTGTCAATATTCTCATGCTTCAATGTGCATTTCTCTAAAAATAAAATCTAAAATATGGACACTTGCTAGAACAGTGTAGACAGCTACATATATGACAATCACCACTTAACTTCTCTTTTTGACACCATACATCCACAAAACCTCGACAACTAACACCTTCATATCTATTACAATTATTTAACACTTGTAAGCTTGTCGTTAGCACACTGTATCTGGCAGCCAACCTTTTGATCAATAGCTGAAAGAATATTGTTTGAAATTTCCTCTTAACACAAAGAGTTAGGGATTTAAATATGCGTTGTTTTCTTTTTATTTATTTTCCCAATGCCACATATCCCGCCTATGCTATGCAAAAAGTTTGCATCTGTTTATAAAATAAGCATTCTATACTATTGATTGAAGTGTAATGCACTTTATGCTTCCCTATGAGCTTGGCGCTTGATGACTTGTGCGCTGGTGCTTGAGCGCTAAATTTGAACTTATGTGTGTTGCCTTGAATGTATATTATCTTTCTTGCGCCCTATGTGTGTTTGATCTCCCATGATGTCTGGTGTTGTGTTGCTAACTCGTCTTGTGTGTTGATTGCAAGTGCACTAGCTTTGGAGATTGTCCCTCGAGCCAATATTTTTGCTGGAATGAACATGAAAACATATTGACCTTTTGCCAATGTTGGCTCTTGGCTGTATACAATATTAAAAATAAGCAGTCTAGATATGGCACGAAAACAAATATGGTGAATAATTTAATGATTTTTTAAGAAATGATATGATGTTTTATGATGGCGTTGCAAGAATAAAACTTTTCCAGTAGCATGCTTGTATCCAACATATGTGTTGCTGGAACATAGCCCCAAATTAAAGATTATTTTTGTAAGTTTTAAACCTACGAAGTAAAGCAATGCATATAGATTCTTAAGCAATACAGAAATTAATCAATCGCTCATACACAGAGTACACAAAGATTTTATACCGAAAACCCTCAACCAGGAAAACCTTTCTTATTTTCATTATATCGAATTTCACCATTCACCATACAATATATACAATGTTTTTAGGTATTCTGTAGATACCAAAACCCTAATCCCTTAATCCGGGATTAATTTACAAATCCGCTAAAAATAGAAAAAACCACACCCACACGCATCGTCAGACGCAGTTGTCGTATCTGACGCACCCACACACAAACACATGCAAAGAATATAACACATACCCAACATTCTCCCACTTGTTGTTTTCTTTGCATCCAGGGGTCCAGGGGATTATATAGTCAACAATCTAGGGCAACAATGCCCATTGTTACTCTACACTAGGAGAACTTTTCTGTGCTCACAGACTTTGTCAATGAATCTGTAGCATTCTTCAAAGTGTCAACCTTTCCCAGCAACACCTTCTTTTCCTCAACCATGTATCTCACAGAGTGATACTGAACATCAATATGCTTTGTCTTCGAATGATAAGCTGGGTTCTTTTCCAGGAATATTGCACTCTGACTGTCACAGTCTAATCTCATTTCTTGTTGTACCAACCCAATACCTGAACACAATCTTTGTAACCATACTACTTCCTTGCTTGCATGAGTGGCTGCCATGTATTCAGCTTCTGTAGTTGAGAGTGCCACTACAGCCTGTCGTTTTCTCATACAACTGATTGCTCCTCCAAATAGGTTAAAAACATACCCACTTGTAGATCTTCTGCGATCCAAATCTCCAACCCAGTCTGCATCAACAAAGCCATGTATGTCCACCACTCTGTCCAATCTCGGTCTTCCTTGGTAGCACAATCCATAACTGGTGGTGCCACGAAGATACCTGAAGACCCTCTTTACTGTTATCCAATGCTCCTTCCCTGGTTTTGACATATACCTGCTCAAAACTCCCACTGCATGTGCAATGTCCGGTCTAGTACAAACCATTGCATACATCAAACTACCAACTGCACTGGTATATGGAACATGGGACATGTCCTCTTGTTCTTCCTGTGTCTTGGGACACTGATCTGCAGATAACTTTACACCTATAGGAATAGGAACCTTGATCGGTTTACTTCCACGCATATTAAACCTCTGCAATATCATTTCAACATATTTTCTTTGATTCAACCAGAGTTTCCTATTTGCATGATCTCTTTTAATCTCCATTCCCGGAATGAAGTTAGCAGCACCGAGATCCTTCATGTCAAATTTGGAGGATAGTTGCGATTTCACCTCCTTGATAACATCCATGTTATTTCCTACCAACAAAATGTCATCAACATACAACACTACATAAATGAAGTGATTACCAACCTGCTTGGAATATACACAGTG
>ML795804.1:0-73557 GCA_009831015.1 Picea engelmannii
ATATTACATTACATCAATCACCAATCAATCAATCCTTTGGCATCAATCGATCACTTCACATCAATCAATGAAACCATTGGCATCAATGACAACATGATCGAACAATCTCCCCCTTTGGCATTGATGGCAATACCAATATTGATTTCAACACCAATTACCAATTATTGATTTCAACATGTCAATAAGGCATGCTCTACATCAATAGTCAATGTGACTATCTCTCCCAATTAATAATCATCAATCACATCAATGTGACTATCTCTCCCCTTTTGACATCAATGGAAAAGGGCTATTTTCCTCTTGGGGCTGCTCCCCATGCTTGAACTTTCCTTAAGGCTTCTCCCCCTATCTGAGTGCCTTTGATATTCCTCTTAATAATCTCTCCCCTTTTTAACAAGGGATATCACTCTGATGTAATGATGAAAATACATTGAACATACTCCCCCTGTGACCATCACTCCTCCTAGAACTATGCCTCTATGATCTTTCTTCAAATATAGGTCTCTTTTCTAGTATGCATCTGATAAATATCTCCTCCTAGAATCATGGGAAGAAGAATGACTCCCCCTATGGTTATGTCTCCCCATATCTTCTCTTCAATATCAACAATATTCTACCATATAGCGATCCTTGGACCTGTTCATGCATCAAACTCATGCCATACCAACCATCATGAAACAACAAATATGTCAACAATAAAATAGAGAATCATGAGTAAAATATCAACCAAGTACATCTTGTACCAAAATGTTTGTTGTGCTAATCAAGTAATACCAAAATCATAGTATCATTAAGCATATGTCATATACAAGTGTACAAAAGTATGTACACCACCATGCATCAATACCAAAAAATGATAAATCCCATACATGTATGCCAAATCTTCCATAAAACATGTGCCAATCAACCTTCTAGTAGGTGCCTCTACCAGTGTACTAGAAATGTACCGATAATGCATCAACTATAGATCATCAATGATGTACAACATGATCATCTCATCAAGTCACCAACCACATTTCCCAATGTGTAGCCCATCCATATGCCAAATGCATGCATAAAGATTTTCAACAAGTAAGATTCCAATACATCATCAAGATATATCACATAACCAAGATGCCATAACTTCACTGTCATAACCAACATTGTTTTTCAATTGAAAATGCATCAATCCATACACATGGGTTAGTTCCATGCACCCAAGAGTTTATTTTACATCATCACCTTACATAATCCAATATAGAATCATGAAAACTTGCAGCAAATAGTCTCAGAACCTACAACAAACCATGTCAGACTCGTCTCCTGCATGAAAAAATTATACCATCAAATCAAACTCCAATCCCTGTGCATAACCCTTTTCCTTAGGCTTCACCATATATACATGGCTTGCTACATAGACAACTCGCGTATGTATGCGACCTATACAAGGTTAGCTTGTGTATGTACACGGTTGATACCACTGCCACCCATGTATGCCTCGGTAGATGACACTTTTGAACTTCCCTTCAATATTTCATTATGTTTTGGCCGCTCTGTCTTCTTACCCACTTCTGTAGATGTCCCTGCTCCTCAGAACTTGAGCTATAAGCATCCATCTTTTCAAATATGTCTCCCTTCCTTACTTCATTCCTTCTTCTAGTCATGCTATTTGAAGTCCTCATCTTGGAATTTCTTCCTGTGTTGCAGCAATCCTGAGATTTGTGGCCAAATCCACTATAGCTATAGCATCTCATGGTGTTACAGTGAACAACAATGTGTCCTACTTGATCACATCTCCAACACCTTATGGTGTTATGAAATCTTCCATTATATCTTCTTTAATAATATCTACATTCAAAAGATTTGTCACCACATTCACTACATGAATAATAATGACCATGAAAAATACTTTCATGGCTTTTCTTTGGTGTCCCAAAGATAGCTTCTTTATGTCTTCCTTGCTTTGTTCTTTTGAAATTTTCCTTGCCTTGTGTATATGGTTTCCTTTCAACATTGTCTTCCTTCTTCGATGGAATTACCTCATGCTTCTTTGAGGTGCTTGCTTCAACATGTGTAGCTTCTTCTTTGTATCCAAGTCTTGATTTATCACATGGTGATCTTTGACTTTCCAAGATCTCATCCAAGATTTGTGATCTATTCAAGAATTTGTTCGACTTCTCTACCTTCTTTCCAAGGTCAACAACTTTGGATTGTAACTCATCACATGACTCTTCCTTTTCATTAATTTGATTCTTCAAAAGTTCTTCTACCCTTTTGGCTTCTTCAGTTTGGGTCTTGAGATGAATAATAGTTTCAAAACGTTTTTTAATCTCATCATCTACCTTCATATCTTCTTTTTCATTATTTATCCTTTTGATCTCTTCTTCCTTTTCTTCCAATTTATTCTTATTGCTCTCTTCTTGTTCTTTGAGCATTCCCTTTAACTTCAAGATGTGCCTTTGAATCCTCCTAAGAAACTTCTTAGTTTTACCCGAAAGATAGTTATACTATGTATAAAAATGATCACTTATGTATCTATATAAACCCTCTTCAGCTTCCTTTTGAAGTTCTAATAGATATTATTCTATTCTTTCCATGGGATAACTACCATCAAACTTTACACAAACTATTTCTAGATCATCTTCTTCACTTGAGAAAAATTCAACATCATCACATTTTGAATCATTTCAATCAAGAGTCTTTGGATATTCTACATATTCATTTGAAATACTTTTGGGATCTTCCTTTGTGCTATCTTCACTTGAAATGTTTTCAAGATCACATTTAGAAATAATACAATCAAGGGTTTTTGGAGATTATTTACCTTTGATAATCTTGATGGAGTGGTCTTAAATATCTTCCTTATCCGTCTTGCTTTGATATGTCACCTCTAGCTTTAGCCATATATCCTTTGATAAGGATTGAGAGTCCACTAAGAATTGTCTTGAGAGCCAATGCATCATTCTTCTTTGCATCCCTTTGAGCTACAAAATTTCACTTGTTCTTCAACACAACTAATCCACCAATGGTTGCCTTCCAAATAATTGTTCCCATTGTCTTCAAATACACTCTCATCTCTATTCTCCAAGTAGAATAGTTTTCATCATCAAGGATTGGTATTTCATCATCCATTTGTGTGTCTTTGGATCTCCTTCAATCTTGTTAAGGCTTGTAGTGAAGGCCCTCTCTAATACCAATTATTGGACACACCTACCACACTTAGAGGGGGGAGGTGAATGAGTGTGGGGATATTTTTACCAAAACTTCCCTCTTACACAAAAATCCTTAGTCAACATTCAACATTTACTCATTACTCATTGATTTCATTTATAATTAGATAGATTTGAATACATATCATCAACATATATCAGCAATATATCATCAACAAATAATCTCCACAAGGAACACAAAGAACACAAGATGTATGTACACTTTTTCTTTTTATTATCGACTTCAATCCCTGGGTTTTTCAACAACAAATAAATAGAGTACAACTCTACAAGACTACCCAACTCTATATGCAAGACTCAACTTAAATTCTCAGCACCGATTGAGATGATGCAACAATCCTCAACATATATCAATCTATCATAAACAAGTGCATCAACCATGCACCAACCTGTGCCAAACAACTTGTAATCAACCTGTACCATAAAAAAGTGCATCCAACCATGTACCAAGAATATAATAATCATGTGTCAACTACTAATCAACAATTAATCATCAATATGTAACAACATCATCAACTATACACCTCATGTATGTGCCAACTCATCAATTGCTTGTCTCAACCATGACTAGTTTTGGATTAGTCAACAACCCTAACTTGAAATAATCATAACTTTGTACCTGTGATGAATAAATATACGAAACTGATACACAATGTTATTCATCGTGTTTTATGCAATTCCTCTAGGTGTCACTACTTGGAGACTGTCAGAAAAGGAGTTATAAAAAAAATTGTATACCTTGTTGAATTGTGGCTTATTCTAGAGAGCAACGTTGTAGAGCGTTCCCTGCACGGAATATTTGTTGAATCGATCTGAAATTTCTACACAACATACTAAAGACTACAATATAACCAACACAATTGGTCTCATTGAATGTGGATTTTTTATGAATAAGTTATGATGTTTTTATCGAAAACACTTGTTTTAGACTAGTTTTAGGACTAGCCACAAAGCCTATTGTCCACGACGTATATATCCAAAAATACAACTAACCACAAGCTGAATTGTTTACCACATATACTTGGATATGTTTCTGCAATTTCATATCAATCTCATAGTCTGAATCATTATAGAAAAAAAGTTATTACGAAAATGGTGAGATGACCTGTAAATAACATACCTCGGAGAGCATCAAGAAAAGAATTTATTCTCCCTTGAATTTCAGCCCTCTTTTCTTCACCTTCCCTCTGAAATTTGACTTATATATCCTTTGTTTCCCTCAGTCACCTATAGATATTCAATCTTCTCAAGTGTTCCACACCAAAAATTCTCAAGAAGCTCTCCACCAATACGACAAAAGCTATTCTCACAAGAAGCTCTCCACCAATACTACAAAAGCTATTCTCACAAGAAGCTCTCCACCAATACTACAAAATCTATTCTCACAAGAAGCTCTCCATTGATCCACAAAAAGGATGATCTAGAAGAGACCATTTCTATCTTATTTATAATTTCATCATCTAGGTCACTTAACCCATTTTTATGTCACTTAACCCATTTCTAGGTCACTTAACCCATTTTTATGTCACTTAACCCATTTCTAGGTCACTTAACCCATTTTTATGTCACTTAACCCATTTCTAGGTCACTTAACCTATTTTCCTTATTTTAGGGTTATCCACTTTCCATAAATAGAAATTTCTCCAATACTTTATCATTTAAATATCCCTTGTTGATTTTGTCACCTTACTTTATCATTTCTTGATTTTGTCACTTCTCTTTATTATTTAAATAATCCACCTTGACTTGTCACTTTACTTTATCATTTAAATAATGATTTCTTCTTTTAGGTCATTTTGACTTCTTTGACTTTGGGGGCTTCAAGCCTTCATGTGGGGGTCCTTCATCTTCGTAAGGCCATAAATCTCAAACCATGAGGATTTATGTGACATTCCACATACCACTGGAAATGGCATGAAAAGAATTATCCATCTAGGATAGTTTCACCAACAATTTCCTTGATCATCATCTCATTATTCCACATACAAGAATGGGTCCTCCAACCATTCTTCTAGGATAATTCAATCTGAAAAGAATATTCCTATGAGGGATTTCACCATAAGGGGACCACTTTGGAGTTCATCCATTTGTACACCTTATCAATCATGATAAGACAATAATGAGAGCATGGGTCCTCCAACGATTCTTCTAGGATAACTCAATCTGCAAATCATCTTCTCGTGAGGGATTTCACCATAAGGGGACCACTTTGGAGTTCATCCATTTGTGAACCTTATCAATCATTATAAAACAATACTAAGTCATCTATACATTTTTTCCAACAATGCATCATATACAAATGAAACCACATCGATCCATCTTCATCATGTATCAATGACAACTCATTGATCCATCTTCAACATATCAATGACAACTCATTGATCCATCTTCATCTATGCATTCTCATAAAGGAAAATACATATTACATTACATTAATCATCAATCAATCAATCCTTTGGCATCAATCAATCACTTGACATCAATCAATGACATCAATCAATCAAACCATTGGCATCAATGACAACATGATTCAACATATGTATTATTATGTGTGGATGCCATTTTTAATAAATAAGGCCTATTATGAACATAATAAACGTAAGAGAATGTACTAGAAGGTTCCTCCTCTATAATGGTCATAGGAGATAGAGAATGGTATATAAAGATGTGTAAGCAAAGTATTGAAGCATAGTGAATAATATTGTAAATATATCAAGAATTTATTAAGGAGTGTTATCCTTTCATAAGGATTAATATGTGGTGTTTCCCTACCTCAAGGGTTTTATCTCATTCTTTTTTTGATTACTTATGTGGATGATTTGAGTTATTTTTGAACTTTTATTTTCAGATTTATTGAGGAAATAGTTTGTATCAAAGCACTTTCTTAGACCAAAGAAAGGAAGAAATTTTTGTCTCTTTTGCATATTTTTTCGAGGGAAAAAATGGGGCAAGACATATCATATTAAATTTTGAAATTTTTTTATAAGAAGTTAGTGAAACCAATTTTATATTTGAATTCCTCTAGAAAAAATACTCAATTTTTAAAAAAAAACGTCAAAAAAAAAGTATGGGAAGTGAAGTTATCATCATTTTTAAATAAGAAACTTTTCAGGTTTTTTCCAGAAACGATTGCACAATTTGCAAAGTAAGTTATAGTTTTTGTTGAAGATTTTTCCAAGAAAGATGAATTTACAGGGAACGGTAATGGCCCTAGTATTTAACAAGACATAAAATTTATAAAATCTAAAAATCCAATCACCTGGAAAATAAGGCTAGCCTATAGCTTAATGGATGATGCTCGCATATCGTAGGACTCATTGGAATCTTCCAAGATGATGGAACTAAATGTTATCACTCCAAGTGTCACTCCCAAACTACAAATGAGAGTAAGCTTGGTAACATAGAAAAAAAAGACTTGATTGGTTTTGTGGATCAAGAAAAATAAAACAAGGAAGGGAAAGGACAATAAGTTGTTGTAAATCAATGATGGACGATTGGGCTATTGACTCAAGAAAACACCCTGCTCAATAAATGCAATCAATTTGCAAATTAGATAAAGGTTTATTTAATAGAGGAAGAAAAATATAACACAAAGAAGAAAATCCATAAGGCAGAGATCCTCTCTGCATAAATGAATTCAAGGTACTTGAATGTAAAAAATGACTAATAGGCAAGATACATCAAATCCTCGGATGCTCAAGAATCCCTTAATCAAAGGTAACCATGATCCTCAAGGTGTACAATTCATTCAAGTAAGAAGAAAAATTGGAAAATAAAACAAGAGATACAATATGATAACACATATATCATTAAACTTCAATAACATAAATTTTTACAAAAACATAAGCCCCTCAGGGTTACAATGATCACAGTCAAAGTGCCTCCTACAACTTTCTCATCTCTCTTAGCTCATGAATCCAACCCCTCTCCAAGAGATCTCTCCTTCCTTAAATATAAAATAACATCCAAATATCCTTATGAGGTCAAATCCCATCTCCTCCATTGGATTCTAAGCCTTGGATATAGGTGGCAACAATCAAAGAGAAAAAAATCCAACAAACTGCTAATTTTTGGGAATTTGTTGGAAGTCATTAATAAATTGTTTCCACCACACTGCATGAGGCCTTTGATGGAGCTAAAACTTAGGTGCAGGTGTCCCTTGACATATAACTGATCCTTGAGAAACCATTTGAATCCTCTTTGATAGGTGGAAACCTCCCAACAAGGCGAATATCCAAGCCATAACCGCTACAGGAAATTTCGTAGCACCAATGTAAAACAGTTTTTGCACATTTCATAGCGCCACCTATATGTATAATATCTCTCTAACCATAACACATTTTTAAAAACTGAGAGAGGTTTTATTTATTTGGTATGTGATGAACAAAAAACCCCTCCAGTTTTCAAAACTATTTTCCCATTTGTTCATAATCTGAGTTTAAAGTTAGTCACTCAAAACTGGCAGAAGCGTCCTTACAAAATAACTCTACACATTTCAAAGCGTTGATCCTATGTGCAATTCTGTAGTCTCTAGCCTAAATTCAACTATGTGGATTTGGTAGCGCCACTGTGACACAATCATCCAGAATTTTTAGTGCCACCATTAAGTTCATCTTAGGATTTTTCGTAGCATATAAGGTAGAAAAATCACAGAACATACTAAATAGATGATTCTGTAGTGCCATTGTAAAAATAACCAAATTTTATAGTGCAAATTCTTGTGCTAACAAAACTTTCCAATGAAGTATTGGAAAATTAGTTTTAGATCAGTGGTATCATGTTGGAAAAAAGGATACCAAGAGAACCACGAGTTTATTTGCATGTGTAAAATCCATATTACAGGTTCATGGATGCATTCAACAAGACAAGGTTATCATTTATATTAACCTTAGTTGCATGCATAATTTTATCAATGTTAATTTGGCTAAAAGGTCGCAAGTACTAGCAAAGAATATTCAAAGCACGCAGGTTAAGGTTGAAAATTTTCAATTTTTTAAATATTTAAAGATTATCACCATGGATAAATATGTGTTGCATTTTGATTTCCATACCATAGATATGAATGATGTGGATTTTATTCTTGGATATCCTTGGATGGAATCAGTTGGTTTAGTTAATTTGAATGTGAAAAAGAAGTTTTCCAATATTTTGTATAATAAAAGTAAAATTACACTACATGATATATCTCTTAGTAAGAAAGAAGGGCCTAAGAGGCACATGATCAAATCCTTGTAGGGAAACAAATTGCAATATCTAAGGATAAATTAGATGAAGAGTTTGAAGTTGAATTAGAGGCTAATTCTATAAAAGAACATGAAGTAATTCCATGAGAATGACACAACAAAGAAGCCAAAGAGATCAATGACTCAAAGGAACACCATGTTTAAAAGTTGAAGAAAGAAGAATCGATTGATAAAGTTGTTTTATATCTCCATTCACACAACATAGAGAAAAAACAATCATCAAGGTAGGGGTGTGAGAATAAAAAAACTTATTATGGACCTATTATCGCATGATTTGTAGTTAGGGTATAAACCAACCCAAAAAACAAATATGTGACACAACTAGGGACACCTATCATTGTCACCTCAAAATATATTCCCCTCATTTTAGTGATGGACAAGTCCAACAAAATGGAGGCTTCTTGGGTGAACTCAAGGAGATAAAGGGGAGCAAGAACAAGAGTGGAAAATGCTCCTCTTTTGGTAACTTGAACAAGGTTGGTAATCCTTCTTGAAGAGAGGCTTTGTAAATAAATGATGATATATTTAAAAGAATCATCAAAACACATGTTAGGACATAAAACCCAAAGAAAAATATCACAAAATAATCCACTAACATATAAGGACTTAGCAAGTTATGCTTGTTGTCCTAAAAAAAGCATAAAGTAGTTTTATAACAACGATGATAAAGTTGTAACAACTACGAGAAAAAATTGTCAAAACTTGCAATGAGTGATATAGAATGAAATCTAACAACTAGTAGACAATGATCAAGCCTTTAAGAATTTATTTTGACAGTTATATTGATTGCTAAACAAGTGTTATCATAAATAATTAAATTGTAACAACAACAATATTCGACCATGGAAATCAACAAATTAATGCCTCAAATTGAAGCTCTTGATAGGTACCTTTGTGCTTAATAGTTAAAACATGATTTCCCTGGTTAGATTGTGGGAAAAAATAGAGACATCAGTAAAAGAAGAAACACTAATGGTTGTAGCTAAACATTTAAAACAACATCAAGATAAAATCAAATTTCATCAATCATTTAGTCACTAATCACTTGACTTTATCATAAGGTAAGAAAGTAGAAGAGAGAGAGAGAGAGAGAGAACAAATTTCTAAAAGACTTTGCCACTTCACCACATCATTGAAGACTAGTGCCTTTAATATACATGGGTTATGGAGTCACTTTCTTGAAGGGAGATTTGAAACAAATAGAATAAGTGAAGAGGGATTAGGGATAAACACTTATAGCACCCAAAATTATCCTTCTTCTATGTCAATTAGCTCACCAATCAAGGACAAACTAGGGTTTCAGGTTTCTAGGGGTGTAGACCCTCTTACTCCCTACAACTCAAAACATAGCCAAAATTCGCTTCAAGGGTGTAGAAACTCCGACTTCTTGAAGAAAACTTTGAGTTCTCTTATCTAGGTGAACAAATATTGTGAGCTATGGAGGGTGATAACAATCTTACTCCTCCTAGGGTTTTTTCCAACAAATTCTTAAATTTACCAAGCAAATTACCATATGATTGTAGAAAATTCACTTACTAGATCAATAAATGGATGAAGAAAACCCTAATAAAATATGAAACATATCACAAAAGTTCACCACAAGGTACAAATATGATATCTCACTAGTAGATATCACCAATAAGAAAATTGCACCACATTTTCACAAGAAAAAGAGACATACGGAATTATCCAAGAGGGGTGAAATTGTAGTCCAAAGAGTATTCCATTAAGTGGAAAGTTATTCCAAATGAAAATGGCTTGCCTCTATTTATAGAGGGAAACCCAGGTCATATTTGTCCACTTTTACACATAAATCCTTAGTTTTAGGTCAAAACCAAAGTTATAATGCTTAACTAGCAAAACAATTTGTTTTTTTTGCCCACATAGGCTACCAAATAGAAAAATAATGGGATGTAAGGCCATAAAACTCTTATCCAACATGGAACATGTGAAGATAATCCTCCAAAGTATATAAAATCATGTTATAATGTGCCATATCATCCCCAAATGAAGAAAAAGTGTGGGGTCATAATCCCATAACACCACCAAGTGCACAAAATACACCAAACAACCTCCTAAATGTGTGACACCATGTTGCAAAAGAGGGACGTTTGGGAATAGGAGAATGAAATGATATCTTATTCATGGTTATAGGATTCATTCATGTGCTACAGACATCATCCAAGGTGAAACAATCTTCATCCTATGCCTCCAATGTGTGGGGTGCAACATCCATCCAATGGGATTTCATGCCCCTATGGAGGTCTAAGTGGCTTATTTTCTTTATGAATCAATTCCACTAGGAAAGGTCCTGCAAAGACAAAGAAAGTATGACCTCCAAGGGTCCACAAGCCATATTAATTGTTCCAAGTAATCCACATTTAATAAAAGAACCACCCAAAAAAGTTAATTAAGTCCCCCCTTTTCAAATTAGACAAATCCTCAAAGACCTTATAAAATTTCCCAAATTTAGATATGGGAGGGGTGTCATGGTGCCCTATTGGGTAAGCCAATCCATAAGTCAACAAATATTTCCCAAGAAGACCCTCTTTATATCATGTAATGAGTATGAGTTGTATTGGGTAATTTCTCTTTGGTATGGGTTTCTTGACATATCAAGGGCTCATATTGTCTCATTTATGGGCGCCTTTATTGAGGGTGAGTTGCATCCCTTCTTTTGCGATGCAACATTTTTCCAAGCCATTTTTTTTCATTTTTTTTAAAATCCAAATATTGAGTGATATGTGAAATGGAAAGAATAATAGCACCACAATGCCACTGGAAGTCAGAACACACTTATTTCTATGTGCATTGGAAATTAAAGAACACTGCAATGCATTCCCGCATCAAGCAAGAAAATTTTTCTTTATTTTATTTTAAAAGTCCTTTATTTTTTATACAGAAGTGTTTCATGGATCTCATGACCTTAGGGCCAATATCAAGAAGTATATACTATGGCTATTTATTTTTATAGTGCTGGTTACAATACCTCTGGGCCTTTACCCCCTTCCTTCCATGAAATGAGGTAGAAACACTTCTTGAGGTCAACGAACTGAAAAATCCCAAAATATGAGGAAACAGAGGGGAAGAAATGTGGAAAGTGGTATGAGTGGGAATGGTATGATGAAACTTCAAGGATACCCCCCAATAGAAACCCATTTAGCAAGGGTAACCAACTTACTAGGATACCATGCCAACAACCAAGGTAAAATTAGGCAAAAGATATAATTTCCAAGAAAAGTTTCCATAATCAAGAAAGGAATCTTTGCAAAATGCTCAAATGATTCAAATATTATAGTGACACTTATCATTTTACTATACATGTTACCTCATGAAGAAATACCTCTTTTCTTATGTGGACCAAGATGGAGTGGCATATATTGTTATGTTGTTGATGATGAGTGGTGATTCATGGTGGAGAGGAGGAGATATACTAGTCAAATAGCTCTTGTAACTCCATGTCTTCTTCCTGCAGGCCTCAAGACATCATCACCTTAGTTACCCCTAGGTTAGGGGGGTAATAGGACCAACAGGGCACCATAAAGGAAACCAATCAATAGGTGCATGTAGGAATATTGGCACTAGAGGACGATATCATGATGGAGAAAAAATCCCATGGAACCAAAGGCATGATAATGATCAACATGAAGGTGGGAAGGCAGTATATGTACATCATGTTCATCTTCCATTAGGATGGATGGATTCTTGTACTTCATAACAGTTGGATACATTTCTTAGCTAGTCATATTGTATAGTTTCTTCCCATGTTTAAAGGATGAAACATATGAACGGGGGAATAATGTAGTATATCTAGGGGGGTCATATGGGCTACCTAAGGAGGTAACCAATGGGAATTTGATTATGTATTTTTATGTATGGAGTCCAATTCTAGTAAACAAGGCCCAAGTAATAGTGTGAACACTATAAAGGTAAGAAGGCTTTCTAGAAGATTCCACCTACTAGAATATTCCTTCTCTAGAATGTTCTTGGGAGATAGAGAATGCTATATAAAGAAGTGTAAGAAATGTATTGAAGTATTGTGAGGAATATTGTAAATGTATCAAGAATTTCTTAAGGAGTGTTATCCTTCCATAAGCATTAATATATGGTGTTACCCTATGTCAAGGGTTTTATATCATTATTGTGTTGATTACATTATTTGGATGATTTGAGTTATTTATGAAGTTATATTTTCAGATTTATTAAGCCACCTAACATTTGGTATCAGAGAAATTTCTTCAGCCAAAGAAAGGAATAATTTTGGTTCTTTTGGAGTGTGTCTCATTAGGAGGTTTCCCTCTTGAACAAGAAAGTGATTAGGATTGGACCCCTTCCTTAAAAGGTTAAGTTGCAAGGTGTTTCCCTACCTTAATGGTTTCATATTAATAAAGGATATTTCCCATATTGTTCTTTGTATCTTGTATTTGGTTGTATTTACATATATTTTGTACATAACAATCATGTCAAAGATAAATACAAAGAAACCTTGCTAGAAATTATATTGGTGAATATAAATGGTCTTATTAGAAAAGTGAATTTCAAATAACATGCATGTGCTTTTGAAGCACACACATGCTAATAATGCACACACATTTCATAACACAATTGAACTATTTTAAAATATAATTAAATACCAAATTTAGACCCCCATTCACATATTTGTCCTTTTAAGGATGGTAATATTATCATAATTTTCTACCATGACCTCCATTTTCCATCATCTTTAGATCATTGGAAATATCTTGGAGACATTTTTATCTTTCCTCCTATAAACTTTTGACATTTCTATGCATTTTGTTTTTAAAGAATAAAAATGAACAAACCAACATTTTGAACCATTTTTTCTACTCCAAGACCATCACAAGGGCCCTAATAGCCATCCCTAGTGCGCAAAATCTTGAAATGGTGCACATATGATACTTGTAGGTTAAACATTTTTTTATGGGGATTTGACACCCATTTCTAGAGCATCGAACCTTATAATGGTTCATATATATATATATATATATATTCATTAAATAATCCCTTTACAAGGCATCTTTGCATGCTCCATGATCCTTAAAAGTATCTTTTAGGACCTAAGATCCTAGTGGGCATACTTTGAGCATGGTTAGGGACTTGATAACAATCCCTAGTGTGACAAAGCATGTAATGATGTCCATATTATAATTGTAGGATAAGGACTGCATTTATAGATATTTTGTAGTGTTTTTGGACCCTATGCATGGTCCATGAACTGTAAAAGAAAATTTTAGTCCCTAAGACATTGGTTTTTATCCTTGGAATTTTGGCAGTTTATTGAGAACATCTAGTGTATAAAGCATCATAATGGTTTCCATATGACCATGTTCAAGGAATGGAGACCCATCCTCATTGAAAACAATATCCTGATGGTAATTGTATCCGACTTTGTAGCTAAAGATCCATTTTAAAGAGGGTGTATAGTAGTTAACAACTTCATTTTTTCTCATGGGCCCTAGAATCTTCATTTAGGTCATATGGCCTCTTTTTTCCTCACTCAACTTTGGTCAAGAGCCCCAAGGTCCATCCCTAGTATGAAAATCCTCCTATTGGACTCATAAACCTCTTGTAGACCAAATATCCCTTTTAAATGTCATGTGTGGTGATTTGAGGTCATGTTTATGGACTAGATCCTTAAAATATTTATATAGGACTTGAGGCCCTTTATTTCCCCCATTACCATTGTTAAGACCCCAAGACCCATCCTTAGTCCACAAAACCTCGTAATGGTTACCATGTCTTGTTCAGACAAAAATGATATAGGTTTATGTGGTGTTTGGAGGTCCAATTTAAGAACCAATGCCCTAGAAGCTTAATTTTGGGTGAAAACCCCAATGCCCATCCTTTCTATGCAAAACATCCTAATGGTATCCATATTCCTCTAAAGGACAAATGTATTTTATAGTGGATTTTTGTGGTGGTTTGAGGAATATTCGATGCCCCATAAGGCCTATAAAATTACTTAATGGGGAAAGGACATTATTTTCCTCCCTAATAATGGTCAATGCATTTAAACCCATCCCTACTATGCAATATATCCTTATGGAAATTATATCCAATTTGAAATACAAAGATACCTTTTACTTGGATTGCATTATAATTAAAGGTTTTGATCATCACCAACTAACCTAATAATATTTATTTAGGGTTTAATTCCATAGGTTTATCCCTGAATCATGTTCAAGGCCCTAGTACCCACCCTAATACCCATCCACACTACATAAAAGAATTCTAATTTTGTATTAATCTCAGTAGACAGACATTGATTCCTTATAGAGGACATGCTTTGTGGTTTATGTAATTATTTATGGCCCTTAATCCCTAAAGGATTCATTTAGGTCCCATGGGACTTATTTTCCTCCCTTGACAATAACCAATTACTTAAGACCCATAATACCCTCCCTCACATGAAATACCTCATAGTGGCACCCATATTCAACTTGGAGGCCAAAGATCATTGATAAAAGGATTATATTGGTTTAAGGTCGTGTTCTTGGCCAATGTAACCTATAGATGCATTTATGGCATAAGGAAATTTTTTTAATGCATTAACTATGGTCAATGCCTTGAGACCCATTCCTACTACAAAAAAAACTCTTAATTGCAACCATATCCTACACAATTTCCAAACACCATCTTTAGGGGGGTTTGTCTTGTGATCTGAGGCCTTGATCATGGCCAATTAAATCAAGAAGATTGATTTAGGTATTAATTACCTAGATCCCTCCATTATTGTATTGGTTAAGGTATCACAACACATACCTAGCCACAAATACTCCTAATGGTTCCCATGTCCCATTATAAGGACACCAATCTCCTATATAGGGCATGTTTTGTGGTTTGTTTCTTTATTCATGGTATTTAGTAACTAGAAGATTTATATAGGCTCTAAGGGCCTTATTTTTCTTCCATATCCATTGATAGGGACTTGATACCCATCCCCACTATCCAAGGATTTAAATTGGATACCATATTACACTTAGAGGTTGAATATCCTCTTTAGAGGGCCCGTGTCACATTTTGAGGCCTTAATAATGGACCATGATCCCTAGAAGCTTTATTTAAATGCTAATTCTTGTGTCTTCCTTCCATGATGTGTGTGAATTTATGGAATATGTGTGTTACTAACTATTGAACTTGTTTTCCCACTTGGGTGAGAAAAATAAATCCACTTAACTACCTAGTTAGACCAGAAAGAAAACATAGAAGTTGGTTAGCTAATTAGTGGATCAACCATAAAGGAAATAACAAAGAAAATAAAAAGATAATAAAAATAAACTAAGCATGCATATAACTAAAATGGAAACATGAAGATACAACAAGGAATAGCTACCAATAGGATTGATCTTTGAATTAGTAACACCTAGGACAAGTATGGGAATTTATGAATCCCCTCTTCCTCTTTGGGAGGGATCTTTAGTGCCCCAAAATAGAGCTCTTCTCTCATAACAATGGAGTAAAAATGTTGAATAATTTATTTCTGAACTTCTTAAAAGGTGATAAGTGTAACACTTGTTATGAATATTGAAATAACTCTCAAGAGAATGGATGGCTTCTCCAAAAACAAATTGAACAGGATAACAATACTAATGAATTCCTTCCTTATATGCATCCCTCAAGAATGTATTTATAGGACCATTACAAGATATTACATAAATAGTTTCAAATGTGTATAAGGGCCCTTTGAAAGGTACCACCTATCCCTTCAATATCCCCAAAGATAGATTTCAGAATGATTTGGGTGTCTTGTCATGGTACATCTCCATCTGGAAATAGTTGAAGCCTGAACAACTACATTAATGCACCATTTTCACATCTATGCAGGTATCTATGAGGAAATTCATGTAAATCACACAATATGCATCAATTACCATGTGTTATCTCATGGATATGTGTGTAGGTTGGACTTGAGGAAACTACATAGAAATTCATGGGACATTTAGTATAGTTTTGTGACTTGCTAAGTTGATTCTATAAATCATGGAGGGATGTTAATTGATATGTTTTTCTGTTGCTTTCTTCAACCATTCTCTGTATATCTATTATAAATGTTTCAATGATAACATATACCCCTTGATGTGTGAGGTTAGGAGCATACATATAGACAAAATATATCATTATTTCTTTTGTTGTTGATGTCGTTATGTAGAAGAGTTGTATCCACTATAGAGAGGATTCGCTGTGAGGGAGACCTTGGGGAGGGAAAGGGGATAATAATTAGGACCCATTATTATCCAAAAAAATAATAAAATTTATGTACAAATGAGGCATGCATTCCCCTTGCTCGTATAATGAAACCATAATTGTATAATTATAACTGGAAATTGTTGATGAAGTGGATATCTGCAGTACCCTTGGGGGCATTAATAATGATAAGGTGGTTATTTCGGATTCATCGCATCAGTTTTTTATTTGACGTTTCGGACCAAACAAATGTGGTCCATCATCAGGAAGAGTTTTAAGATATGAGGGAAATATGAAGAATCATGAGGTGTATAAATATGAAAAGATTTTTAGTAAAGATCCAACTTATTAAAAATAATATATGACCTAAAATATTACTAGTCAATTATTAATCAATTATTACTAATCAGTTTCTAGAATCTATCGTTGTGGTTAGTGTCAGGATCCAATTTTGATTGATCTTCCAACTATCATCTCTGTTTAGATTGTTTGGTTTCTTTTCGATTTCGATAAATTCCCTAAATTTTATATTGTGATAGTGATCTACTTTGGCAAGAATTTTGGCCTCTTCAATACAAATATGATGTTTTGTTTAATCTGAATGTTCAGCCAGCTCCGAGGGACGAGTGTGATTGTGCTTGATATCAATGGCCTATTATTGAATTCCAATTCTAAAGGATCAACCTGTTTCCCCTATGTATTATTTACCACACGAGCAAGGGATCATATAGACACCATTTTGTTCAATGGGATCAACAGGGTATTTGACCGACCTAAGGGAATTCTTAATAGTGTTTATGGGTTTGAAAGTTTCCCCAATATTTTTCTTCTTCAAAATTGTAGCAATATTGTCTGTTGCTCCTTGTATGTATGGTAAGAAAACTTTGGATAGATCATTATTTGTTTGTGTCTTACTTCTAGGTATTTTAGAGGCATTCTAAAAGGATCTAAGCACTTGATGTTTTTTATAGCCATTATCCTTGAAAACCTTGAGGAGGTGGGTTTTCTCTTCATCAAGGTGCTCATCATCAGAGATTCTGAGGGCCCTAGTGGCTATGGTGTTGAGAACCCCTAGTTTTTTGGCAGGGTAATGATGGGATTCGGCATGAAGGTATTGCTCAGTGTGAGTTTTCTTCCTATAGACTTGGTAGGATAAGGATCCATAGAGTATTTTTGTGACCTTGACATTTAAAAAGGGAAGACTGCCATAGATCTGAAAAGAGGAATGAAAAACTGTGTAATGTGTCAAGAACTCAGAGGCATTGATGGCCTATCAAATTTAGAGGTCTTCTACTGCTATTAAAAACTACAATGGTCACATAGTAAGACCCACCATAACATGAAATTGTGTTGAGTTCGAATTCTACGGGATCAATGAAATAACAAATAAATCAAGACTCTTTATATTTTGTCCAACACTCATCATTAATCAGGTAATGAGGGTCAAGATACTTCTACCTTATTAGAAACTTGTTCTTACATCGATAGCTAGGTTGGAATGACTACAAGAACCAAAGGGCTCCTTAACATTGATTTATCAAAATTGTGTCATGAAATGTAATGGGGAGAATGTGGATGAACTGGTAACATGGAAAAATTTTAGAATATATGGGACTCAATAGATACCCTTGGTTGGTTTATGTTGATGGATGGAAGAAACTGTAAAACATGATATGGTGTCAGAGGAATGACTAGATATTGGGTAAACTGTGTTGAATGGGTAAGACTGTAATGATATGTAGGATAGGTGAAAATACAGAGGTTTGGGAAAAATATGTCTGGAATATTCAGTATTTTGGCCACTAAAAGGTTATTTTGTAGAAATATCTATGAAATTTAGATTCCCCAACCAAAGATGACATGGGTTGTTGTGTTTCCAGGTGAAATAATGCCATCGATTGTGATGGAAAAAACCTATTGAATTTGGAAATCAAAGGGTGATTTATACATTTACCGAATGACTAAATAATAATTTGGGTTGATAATACACATACAGAAATGGGTATCCCATTGAATGATGTATAGGCCTTGTTGTGGTGCAAGTATTTAGCAAGAAGGATAATGGAGGGTGGGGGTCCCATTCATAGGTTTATGTATCAAGTAGGTGGATGTAGGATGAATTTTCAGATGGGAAATTGATTTTGGAGGAGGTTGAGGGTTAATGATAATGTAGAGGAACATTTAATGTAACCTGAACAATATGATTCAAGAGTCCGAAATGGGAAAGTTATCAATATGATGAGAAAGAGAAAGAGGTTGATTCTTGGAAGTGCAATAATATCAGGACTCTCGATACTAAGGAGTAAGAACAACATGAGTGTTGATTTTCCAATGTGGAAGTATCTATGGGAAAAATCATGTAGGTGAGAATGTTAATGGTTGAAGGTACTTGAATGCAGTAGAGGTGATGCTACCATAGAGTTGGGTGTAGGGATCCTAAGGGAAAATGTTAGAGGGTATGACTGGGAGATGGAAGTGTTTGTATAGGGATTGACTACATACTAGTGTTGAACATATACCTAATGGATCCATGGGATGGACAATAATGAATGGATTGTAATTCTTCGTAACAAGTACTTGCACACATAAAAACCAAATACCCGAGGTGGAAAATATCTAATGATAGAGAACATATGAAAACTACTTGATAATCAATGATAGTGAGTGTGCATACCTGTGCCCAAGGCTCATAAATGGTTCCTAAGGACATGAGAATGAAATAAAAAATGGGTGATGAAAACATGAATATGAAATATTTAGTATCAAGATACAAACAGTGTGAATAACAGAGCTACTAGGCTATTGAACGGGGGATTTGAACTTTGGGAAAGGGGCATATATATGGGTGTGGGGTTCACAATGCCACCCCATTTGTACTTTCATGATTTAAGATTTGATTTATTTGGTAGATACTTTCATGATATTTGAGAGAGTGTAGGTGACCTAATTCGACACATGGTAGAGACAGGTAAGTGGTCAATACCTCCTGCACTATTTGATTTTCTATTTTTTTGGTGATGGGGGTCGTACAAAGGATTGTAAGACCACATTTATCAATGGGGTAGGTGGACTACGTGGGACATTGAATTATACTTGGATAGGTTTGCATGAGAAAAACTCAATTTATCACCCACTAGGTGCGGGGGAAATTACCACAGTCATGCACTAGGTGTGCGACTATGGAAATTTTCTCCGTGCAACATTGCATCATTGTTGGGTGGGAAAGAACGCAAGATTGCACAACTATTGAGAAAATAATCATGCGATCTTGAGAGACTTTTGAGAAAACAAATATGTATCTCCAATGTGACTATATAAATGACAGTTACATAGACCTACATGTTTTTCTATGAGACAGTCATGTAGATGTGCATGACCGTCGAAGATACAGTCACACAGTATGAAAATTTGGGTTTTGAAGTTTTTTCTGGATGATTTTGTATGACTCAAATCTACTTTTTGGTTGGATGCAGAGATGATATGGTATGATCCACTGGTGAGAGAGGGACAAGGAATAGTTTCATAGAGAGGTGGAGGATGATGCAAAAATTCAGTGGAGATTCGACCATGTGGGGTTGTTGAAATTCTTTGATTGTGCCTCGGTGAGGTCTTAGGAGGGGATATTACAGTTCTTGATTAATATGTTGATCCAGATTTTATGAGAAGAATGAAATGAATACAAATTATTAACAGATTCTTAACACAAAATAATAGAGATACAATAAAACTAGTTTTCTATTCAATAATGAAATAAGATGAAACTGTAAAATGCAGTGGAAACAAGCTTGTTGGAATGGTGGCAGCTTATCTCTGAGAAGAGATGTGAGGGATACGCTCATTCACAAGAAGATGACTACAATGAGGATCTGAAGGCATTTTAAAATAAAAAGGAATGCCAAAAATTCTAGACATCCAAAAACCTAACCCTAGGAGATGAACTGCCAAAAGTCATGTGGGCCCCGTTTGGGTAAGTTAGTACATTAACTTCTCGGGGTTGTAACTTTTGCATACGATCTTTGTTTTAGGAATATGATAGCCCGTTAGAAATGTATCATCAAGGAGATTAATTTTGGGGCCTCAATCATGATGCAGGATATCATTGAGAAGTTTGATCATGAAAATACTTCATTTAGGCCCTCAAAATGGCCCTAGAAGTGAAAACTGCTAAAAATAATAAATTGCCAAAATTGCCAGAAAAATGTTTTGAGCCAGTTGGAAAAGGTGGGTGGCCACTTATATCCATATGGATTTTTCCTCCCACCTTATGAAGCAATGGTCTCCATTGCGTTGAGTTCCCCCATCAGATGAGGAAATTTCTATTGAATTTAGCCCTAGGTGAGCCACTTGCCTTGGAGGAGGAGCTTCCCTTCTTTGATGACTCGATACAACTGGATGTTTTGCTGTCGAGTTCCCTTGATCTATGTGTCCACAATATGATCATTGGATTCCTATTGGATGTAGTCAAGGTTGATCTATGTGGGTGTCAGTTTTTCTACTACGTCTGAGGTGTCCAATAATGGTGGGAAATAAGGGCGAAGGAGATCCATGTTGAACATTGGGTGCAGGCCAAGGAAAGGAGGAATGTTGAGCTCAAAATAATTATCTCCCATGACCTTCATGATGGTGTATGACCCATAATGGAGTGGGCGAAGCTTTCGATGGGGTCCTGTAAAGCGTTCTTTCTGCAAGTGCAACCAAACTTTGTCTCCCACCTGAAACTTATGTGGCACCCGATGTTGATCACGGTGTTGTTTGTACTTATCATTGGACTTATGTAGAATATCCTAAACCTGTTGGTGGATGTGTTGGATTTTCTCAATCAACAGGGTGGATTTTTCAGGTTCAGTTGGAATAGGAGATGATTCAATCAAGGTGACCACAAGGGAAAGTGAAACATCTATGCGACCCAATGGTTGGAATCCCAACCCCACTTGAAAGGGGTTGTGGTTGGTTGAGCTATGCAGGGCTCGGTTGTAGCTATGTTGGACATAGGGAAGGCTCTCATCCCATGTGCAAGGGTGCTTTGAATTATACATGCAAAGGATATGCATGACCATTCAATTTATGACCTTGGTTTGGCCATCTGTCTGGGGGTGGAAGGCCATGGATTTGATTAGCTTGGTTTCCAGCAGTGACTAGAGGCTCCACCAGAATGTGTTGAGAAATTGACTGTCCCTATCTGAGACAATGGTTTGTGGGAGTCCAAAATGTACCCAGACCCATTCAAAGAAGAGCTTGGTAGTGGCCTCTACTGTGAGGCTCTTCTTGCAGGCAACCAGAATCGCCATCTTAGAAAAGAGGTCAACAACCACAAAAACACAGTCATTTTCCCTCTTGGTGGATGGGAGGCCTAACATGTAGTCCATTAATATGGAGTCACATGGCCTATCAGGAGTAGGAAGAGGGGTGTACATTCCCTGTTTCTTAGTGGTTTGTTTGGCCATAGCGCAAGAAGTGCAGGACCTAATATAGTTGTTGACCTCATGTCGAAGTTTCGGCCAATAGAAATGTTTCTGTAGCATCTCCACTGTCTTTTCAATGCCAAAGTGTCCTACCACCCGACTATAGTGGGATTCTGAGATCAACTTCACTCGCTCGCTTTATGGAACACAGATATGGCCTAGACGACACAACAACCCATCTTGAAGATAGAAATTATCGACAACTATGTTTCCACCCAACATTTGGTAGGTGGTGGTGAAGTCTAGGTCTATCTCATAGAGTTGGGGCCATCCAAAGGTCTCATGGTCGAAAGAGTCTAGCACTATGGTGAGTGTCGCGACTGGTGTTCTGCTAAGGAAATAAGTGATGATATTGGTGCTTCTTGTTTTATACTTGATGTTGATGTGGAATTGCTGCAAGTATGTGGACCACTTTTGATGGCGGTCATATTGCAATTTTCCTTGTGTCTGCATAAACTGCAGTGGCTTATGATTAGTGTGGATGACTATCTCCTTCCCAAGAATGTAATGTCTCCACTAGTGGCAGGCTTGAACAATAGAGTACATTTCTTTGTCATAAGTAGGGTACTTACATACAACATTAGATAGTGTCTCACTATGATAGGCCATGGGGTGGCTTTGCTGAGTGAGAACGGCACCCACAACATAGTCTGAAGCATCTCTCTCGATCTCAAGGGGATGTTGCAGGTCTGGTAGTGAAAGTATTGGGGATGAGCACAAGTGCTACTTCAAATCATCGAACTCTTTTTGTTGGGACCGACCCCACACAAATTTTTCCTTATCACTACCCCTGGTGATTTAGCTAAGGGCCCATGCAATATGGGAGAATCCCAACACAAACCTGCGGTAGAAATTGGCAAGGCCCAAGAAGCTCTGAAGCTCAATAAGTGTGGTTGGGGTTGGCCAGTCATGGATGACTTGGATCTTGGCTGGATTCACATGTACACCATGTTGATCAATGATGTATCCCAATTAATGGACCCTGTCCATGCCGAAGGAGCATTTTTACAAGTTGGTGTATAGCTTGTGTTGCCGCAGGGTGAGAAGAACTTGTTGAATATGATACAAGTATTCAGCCCAAGTATTGTTGTAAATGAGAATGTCATCCAGATACACCACTACAAAATTATTGGTGAATGGTCGCAGGATATCGTCCATCATCCTCATGAAAGTGGTCGAAACATTTGTCAAACCAAAGGGCATGACCAACCATTCAAAAAGACCTTCCTTTGACTTGAAGGTGGTCTTCCATACATCTCTCTATTCTATTGGGACCTGGTGGTAGCCAGACTTCAGATCAATCTTACTGAAGTATTTATCCCCCATGAGTTGATCAAGGATTTCATCGATTCAGGGAGTCAGGTACCGGTTTCTGACTGTGATTTTATTCAGAGCCCAATAATCAATGGAGAGTCACCAAGTTCCATGTTTCTTCTATACCAACACGATTGGGCTCTCGCAGGGTGATGAGATGGGATGGATGTGCCCCTTGTGGAGTAGTTTTTGGATTTGTCGCTTGATCTCCTCATTCTCCAACAAAGAGTGATGATAGACTGGCCCATTGGGAAGCAATGCATCGGGGGTCAGATCGATGGGGTGCTTGACCTGGAAGTGCAGAAGTACCTCAGTAGGTGAGGAGAATATATCTGAGTATTCTTCCATGACCCTATCTACTTACTTTTGTTGTGTGGAGAGGTCGGCTGCAGAGACCCTGGATGTGGCTATGATTTTTCTCTTATTATGAGAGAGAATCACGAAGAAGACAAACTTCCCCGTCTGAGAGATGACCTTCCTACATTGCGTAGCAGAGATCAAGGAAATAGCACTAGGTGGTATTGCCTCAGGTATCCTATAAATTTCTTGTTCAAAGTAATAATAACACTACAAGGCCTAGACTCATATACAACATGACGTTTCATAAATAAGGTTGGCAGAAAATAACATCACAAAATTTGAGAGGAGAAGCATCACACAATACCTCAGCCTTGAAGGGCTTGATGTTGTATGACAATTGACACTATTGCTTGATGCGGATATTGCTTCCTCGTGGAGCCATCCAATGGTGTAGGGTTGTGGGTGAGGCGTTATGGGTAGGGCCATCTACTTGATGACCTCTGTAGAGATGAGGTTCTTTTGGCTACTTCTATCAATGATGAAATGTAGTGGGGTACATTTTACACACATTTGTGAATGGAAGAGGTGCTCTCCTTCTTCTGGCATGTCTGGTTCACCAGGCTGGAGATTGGTGGTAGCAACGGTGGCACTGGGTTCTGTGTCAATGATACGTCTTCCCCTTTATGGTTGTGGCTTAAAGTCAAAACCCGCATATGTTTCAGAGGCTTTCACTTCGGCCACCAGTGACTGCTTTGAGAGATAATCAATAGTGCTATGCCAAGGGCTCTTATGGAAGTCACACCACTTCCCGGTATCTTTCTTTGTCTTTCCAGTGTCCTTATTTTCTTGCGGCTTGGACTGGTTGTCCTGATATTTTCCATATTTTATCTATCCTTTGTTCTATGGGTTGGGGCCACCCTTTCTTGGATTTTGTTGTGAGGGGCTCCCAGGCCCAAATTGTCGCATATTTTGTTTGAGCTTCTGCTCGATTTTGACGACATATCGGTAGGCCATGCCCAAGGATGAGATGTATAGAAATTCCATTTTGGTCTGGATGTATCTATGCAGAGAAATGCGATACTTGAGCACCATATGTCACTCTGATACTTTGATACCCAGCTTGGTGCCCAAGGTATGGAAGATATTTGTGAAATTTGGCACCGCTTGGTCTCTTTCTTGCCACAATATGGTCCATTTGGTATATAAGTCATCATAACTTCTGACAGGGTAGTATTGTTCCTTAATAGCATCCCTAAAGGAATCCCAGGTGGATGTGATTGTAAATAATGAGGGTTCCTCTATTTCCTTTTGCTCAAAGAACGTTTCCCACCAATCTTTGACATGGGGGACAACTTTGAGGAGTGCAAAAGTAATCTTTTATCTATTCGAGAAGTTATAGACAGAAAAATACCCTTCTAGTAGATTCAACCACCTTTCTACAACATCTACATCTATTTGACCTTCAAATATAGGAATATTGAAGTTTATTTGTACCTTTATGGGGGTGGCACCTCCGCTCGAAGAAGATGCATCACCTGTTGGTAGCTGCCGAAGGATTTACGTGAAACTATCCATCATCTCGTTCCTCTGTTGCATGAGGGATTCCTCAGTCAACAGTTTGAAAGGATATCCTATCCCATCATATTTATTTTCTCCTACCATGAGAGGTCACTTGGGCATGCGAGAGATTTTGTCCTCCAGAGAAACAAGCTCAAGACCCAACTCTTTGTACTCTGACCTCGTTGGGGACATGCATTAAGATGACAAGGAGCAGACTGCTCTGATACCACTGATCCATATTTTATGAGATGAATGAAATGAATACAGATTATTAACATATTATTAACACAAAATAATAGAGATACAATGAAACTGGTTTTCTATTCAATAATGAAATAAGCTCAAACTGTAAAATGCAGCAAAAACAAGCTTCCTGGAATGGTGGTGGCTTATCTCTGAGAAGAGATGTGACAACTATGCTCATTCACAAAAATATGATTACAATGAGGATCTGAAGGAATTTTACAATAAGAAGGAATGCCAAAAACCCTAGATATCCAAAAACCTAACCCTAGGAGATGAAGCGCCAAAAGTCATGTGGGCCTCGTTTGGGTAAGTTAGTACATTAACTTCCCGGGGTCGTAACTTTTGCATATGATTTTCGTTTTAGGCGTATGATAGCCCATTGGAAAGGTATTGTCGAGGAGACTCATTTTGGGGCCTCAATCATGTAGTAGTCTATCATTGAGAAGCTCGATCCTGAAAAACTTCATTTAGGCCCTCAAAATGGCCCCATAAATGAAAACTGCTAAAAATAGTAAATTTCCAAAATTGCCAGAAAACTGTTTTGAGCTAGTTGGAAAAGGTGGGTGGCCACCGATATCCATATGGATCATATGTGAAAAAATAACCTATATTATTTCATGGTGTTCAAACAAGAGGTCCTATTTACGGTAGATATTGACCTCTACTTCATGACAAGACTCTCGTTTAGAGGGATAGAGTTGGATGCACATCCTTGCATTCCAGTCGGGGAGAGGGTATATGATATGGCCATGTGCCATTATTTTATTGTGGATCCTTTAACAAAAAGGTCGATTAGACTGACATTGATCGACTCACTACAAAAATTGGTGTTTTTCTCCTTAGTGTTGTGGATCTATGGGTCTCTAGGGACCCAATGGATTTCTCTTGGACATATTTCAATTGTGGAGAGGTCGATGAAGGGGGAGATGTTTGCATGGGAACAGGTGATGCATGCATCCATGGTATCTCAATTACATCGATGTCCATAGATGAAAGTAGGTGATTTTTCATTTTGGATTAGTATTATGCAGTTTTTTCTTGGAGAGGGTAGTGTTGTTGCGACCCCAAGTGATCTTAGAGAAACCGCCTGCTGATGAGCCTTGTTTGAGGCACTAGGATAATATCTTATCTCGTCACAGTGGTGGTGAGGCAAGCCACTATTTTAATATGGATTTTGAGCAGTTTTCGAGGTAGTTTCTGCAAATTATCTTAGAGTTTCCATATGCACGTATGGATTTTTAGTGATATCCCGACATGGCTCTACCCCTTGGGCAGGTTTGGGATCACCGAGGTGAGTTCCTTTTATTTTATTTTATATATTGTGATTTGTTTTGATTTTTTAGGCATAAGAATGATGTGTTATATATGTGTTTTGTAGATATTGTACCAAGTATCTAAGAGGATGATTTTACCCGTGTTGAGGCATGAGGAGCTCAGGATGATGAGGGGAGGGTGAGGAGACATCATTGTCGAGACGAACCTGGTGTAGGTCCATCCTTGGCCCTAACTGGGGGTGTTGGGGAGAATTTGGATGAGTTACAACTATGATAAAGAAGGTTTTGTGGGGGGTGACTGAGGCTTGTTGGCCCCTTATTCAAGATGAGGATGTCCTAGTGGAGTGCGTGGGTAGGAGCCTCGAGTGGCAGAATCTAGTACACCATGTTGCAGTGGATGACACAATAGTTATTAGGTTACTTCGTTGAGGATGAGAACTTCCCTAGCTGGTGGGGATCCACCCATGGATCCCACAACTAGGGATTTTCTAGAGTTAGGGGCACCCCAGGTGTCATATTGTAGTGTATGGGCATGGCCCAGTTTTTGTATGATGTATGCATAGGAGTAGAGGCTCCCATTTTGTACATTTTGAGAACAATGTTTTGAGACTTGATATTTTCTATGATGTTAAAGCTGTTGTATATTTTTGGTGAAACATTATGACATTTTTATATATATTTGGGATATATATTTTGATGGCGCTTCTAGTTTCTCATATGTGTTACGTGGCGTATGGTTAGTTACTTGTTTTTTATGTGATGATGGATTTATTATGTTGAAAGATTAATTTGTATCTTAATGTGATAAATGCCAATCTAAGACTTCATTAGCCATGTGATCTACAACTTCATTTATATTCCTAGAAATATGTGTGAATATAATGGATTCAAAATTCTGAGATAGAAGTCTAACTTGCAGGTATTTTTGAAATAAGCATGGATCACATATGTGATACACATTATTCAACTGCATGAAAATGAGTTTGGAATCTAGGATAATGCTTAGGTGATGAATATGAAGGTGATTAGCTTCTGAAAGGATACCAATTACAATGGAATATCCATCTTTGTTATTTGAGGGGGGTCTAAGGCATATACCACTAGGCTGGAGTAATACATTGTCAGGGGTGTAAATGGACCAAACTGTCAAAGCGAGATTTTGAGTCCATTAGATAGCACCATAGTCATACCCAATGTGGTAAAATGATGTATGATTCATTTATAGAAACAAGGACAAACAACAATACATATGTCATTCAAAGGTTTTTGTAAAAAATACTAAAAACACTAAGAAAATACAATAAGAAACTTAAGGTAGAGTGGCTACACTAGGGGTAGAATTTCTTCAAGTACAACCTGTTGAATGGGTCTTTGAGGATAACCCCTTTAGGATGAAGTGGTCACTTCTTTCAGTGTACGAGGGCCACATCAGACCATGTATCAATTCAATGTTCAATAATGGCTAGGTCTAGGTAGGGAATTTATGTATAGGACCAGGTAAAGATATCTATCAATTCCTAAAAGAGATATCTTGGGGTAGCATGCATTTTCGAGAGTGATCTCTTTTATGACACCAGGTTTGATAGAGATGTCTATTTTGATTGTGGGAGAGATATTGGCCATATTCCATTCCTCAAAAGCATCGGGAGTGGGAATTGATTTTTTAAACCAATCCACATTTCCTAGAGGGATGAAGTCTTTGGTTTTAATCTCATAAACCTAAGTATCTATGTGGGATTGAAATGGTTCATGGGATAAGAAGAATTATTGGTGATGCATGGAATCCCAAGGACAATTAGGAATCATCATAGACTCTAATATGTATTCATTTGATTGAAATATGTACGAGAAGAGAGGATCCTCAAAGGTATGAGTAGGTATGGGTGCATCACTTGTTTTATATGGGTTGGCTATGGTGTGATCGTCTATGGAATGCGCAGAAGAGGTTAATCGGTGGTCATCATTTTCTGTCATGGTGAGTGGAAAGATGAGAGGAGGGGGAGGGAATTCACTATAATAAATGAATCATATATCTGTACAAGTGTGTGGATCGTGTGCAATTATGGGGAATAATATCATGGACAAGAGTTACAAGAGAATTAGGTGGGTTGGGAGGGAAGTATTTTGATGGTAGTGGTATTCATATTTCAAGGGGAACTAGGGGTAAAATATTTGTCATTGAAGGAAATATGATGGTTTTCTCCTATGGGAGTAACTCTAGCTTTGTGTTAGGAAGGATTTGACTGTTGAAAAGTCAACAAGAAATGTGTGTCTAGTTTATTTTTCCTTTAAATAAATTGGACAATAAATATTAATCTATTATCTCATAATTAATTGAAATAGTTATCTGAATTGGAAAATCAGTTAGCTATAGGAAATTCAAGTTCAAAGGTTGACTGGTGGGACATCCAAGTCAAATTAGTTATAACTAAGTGATTCAAAGTTGTAACAGAGTTGGATGTGTAGTTATGTGAGTTGTGAAGTAGTTTAACTCAGTTAAGTGAGTTAAGCTCACTTGTACTAGTTGTAACTGAACTTACACTAGTGAGAGATTAGTGAATTAATTATTAATTAATTCACAATCAGTGATCTCACATGCAACTAAAGATTTACCATTGTTAACTACATGCATGCCAAATCCAGTGGAGACCTAGTTGAGATAACAGGTGAAAGGGACAGTTTGACTATCAATTGTGACATTAGTGAGTGCACTCATGAAATCACACACACAATGGATGTGCCCATGAGGGATTTGCATCCTAGGCAAGAGGAATTCGAATTCATTTTTAGGTTTTCCATTGCAGGGATTGCACAGAAGAGGCAGGCTATCTCGAGGCAGTAAATTGGCACATGCATTTGCCAATTTTTGTATAACAGTGTGAGACGATTGTTATTGTACTGAGAACTGTTGGATTAGATCTTTGTATGAGATTGTTTCATGATCCATGATATAAACATAATATATGATAGTGGGGTTTTTAGCTTTATGCTTTCCTGGTAAAACATGTGTTATGTGTGATTGATCTTTCTTCTTGGTATTACAATTGGTGATCGTGTTTTAAATTCCGCAAGAATATTTGTAGAAGTGATTCTGTATTTACTAGTGTCATATAATTGTTAGATCAAGAGAATCCAGGAAATACATAATTTTTATTGAAATTTCTACATGGTATCAGAGCGCAGAAGATTGCAAGATCTGATTTTGTGATTGGATAGAATTCGAATTTGCATAAAGACTTTCTAAGTGATACAATTGATTCAAGATTGAAATGTATTTCAATGGATTGAGGTTAGAGTATGCACTCAAGGGTAGCTCAAACTAGATTGCTTGGAAGGATAGGATGGAGTCAATACTTGAAGACAATGGCTTGAAGGAATTCATTGACAAAGACATTCCTAAGCCAGATGTTGCAGACATTCCTAAGCCAGATGTTGCAAATGCTACAAATCTTGATGCATGGAAAAAGAAAGTGGAAAAGTTGAGGAGGATCCTGTTGGAAGGAGTACGATACCAAATTTTCTCAAAACTCCACGGGAAAGCCACACCATATGCAATGTGGAAGGAATTGACAGATCTATTCCAAAACATCAGCAACCATAGGAAATTGATTCTTAAAGATAAAATCGGGAAGATCAAGATGGAGAAGGGCGGCTCCATTCCAAAATATCTAACGAAGTTTGTACAATGTCGCGATGAGCTGGGGAGTGTGGGAATAATAGTCTTTGATGATGATTTGGT
The DNA here is from genome assembly GCA_009831015.1 of Picea engelmannii. NCBI lineage: Eukaryota > Viridiplantae > Streptophyta > Pinopsida > Pinales > Pinaceae > Picea > Picea engelmannii. Next base: position 30,553 of record ML795804.1, read on the forward strand.
GAGCTTGGTGCTCATAGGACTTCCCAAGAGTTGGAATAGTTATCAAGACTCTGTCAATGGAAGGGAAAAATTGCTAGTTTGGGAACAACTATGGTCGGATATAGTGCAAGAGGAGTTCAGGCAGAACACCAAAGATGGCTCTTCATCAAAGCATGATGATGAAGAGGATTGTTCTTTTGCTACCAAGGCAAGGAGAGGGAAGGGGAAAAAATTCCATTCAAAATCTGAGTCTAAAGTCAAGAAGTTGGATTTGTCCAAATTGAAGTGTTTTAACTGTCACGGACATGGGCATCTCGCTACTAACTTTCCGTAGAAGAAGAAGAACAAGAAGTTTGTTGGAGCTGCAGTTGGTGAGGCCCTTGCCTTGCAATTTTAACTTGAATTCTCCTTGATCGCATGCATGGCGTCAAGTGCATTGGGATTGGTGTGGTATTTGGATAGTGGTGCTTCCTTCGACATGATGGGAGATAAGGACCTTTTCAGTGACTTGGAGGAGAAATATATCAAAATGCATATAGATATGGACGACGATGGATGATAAAGTGTGACTGGCATTGGTACCATTACCTTTCAGAGTGATTCAAGTAAACCATTTCAATTGAAATATGTTATGCATGTTCCAGGTCTGAAGAAAAACCTGGTCTTAGTTGCAATGTTGGAGGACAGAGGCTATGACGTTTTTTTCAGCAATGGAAAATCTTTTCTACGACATAAAACAATGATTCAAGTCAAGAGGATAAGGATTCGAGTTAAGAATATCTACAAACTGGAGGTAGATGGCTATGCTGGCATGATGGGCAAGGAAGAAAAGGTGGCGAGTTGGGATGAGGGTGAGTTATGGCACAGGTGATTGGGCCATCTTCATGATGGAGCCTTGAAAATCATGCAACAAATATCTATTGGACTTCCAATGGGAACACTTGATCAGTTAGATCAGTGCAAGGGTTGCACCATCGGGAAGTATGTAAATTCCACCTTTCATGAAAAGGAGAACCATGCTTCGGTGATCCTGGAGAGAGTTCACACATATGTCTGTGGACCATTCTCGTTTGCTTCAACAACAAAACATAAGTATTATGTTATTTTTGTTGATGACTTTTTTCATAAATGATGGATTTTCTTCATGTAGAATAAGGATCAAACATTTTCAAAGTTCTATGAGTTTAAAGCATTGGTGGAGAAAGAGTAAGGGAATCAAGTGAAGTCTCTAAGGAGCAATAATGGTGGAGAATACATCTCTAATGAATTCAAAGACTTCTGCAGCAAAGAAGGAATTCGAAGAGAACTCATAGTGCCTCATAACCCACAACAAAATGGGGTCACAGAGAGGAAGAACAGAATGATCGTGGGTGCAACATGAGTGATGTTGCATGATTAGGGCCTACCAATGCATTTGTGGGTGGAATCATGCAATACTACGGTTTATGTGAAAAAATGTTGTCCTCATAGAGTATTTGGCATGAATACACATGAAGAAGCTTTCACTAGTAAGAAACTTATTGTTTCTCATTTTAAGATTTTTGGCTCATCTCTTTATGTGCAAGTGACCAAGGATACTAGGAAGAAGCTGGAACCAACTGTTGAAGTTGGGATATTTGTGGGGTACAAAGAAACACCCCATAATTATCGTGTGTATTTTCCTAACAGTAATATGATTGTTATGCGATGGGATATAAAATTCAATGAGGGGAAAGCCATGCAGTTGTCGCTTGAGAGGGAGTTGGACTTGCATGCATAGGAGGAACTGTTGGTTCCCAAATATGAGTCTCAAGATCTGGATCAACCACATGAGTAGGTTCATGGAGTGGAGGAAGCCACTCATGCAGATCCATCCATCAGAAATGGCAGAAAGTGCACCACAGAAGATGATAGATTGAGATTAGATGTTGCACAGAATGTAGGAGCCCTTGCTTCACAATGAAGACAAAGAAAGTCTCATGATCGATTTATTGGATACATGGCTCTCATGAGAAAATGTATTGTGAATGAACCATCTTTCTTTTAGGAAGCAGTGCAGGATCCCACTTGGGTTGATGCAATGGTGGAGGAGTATGACTCCATTGTCAAAAACAGTGGTGGAGGGTAAGCTTTTAATCATTGTTCTTTATGTTGATGATTTAATACTGACTGGTGATGAGCAGCTGATACACTCATGGAAGGAGGACCTTGCAAAGGAGTTTGAGATGAAGGATTTGGGCCTTCTTCATTATTTCCTTGGATTGGAAATATGGCAGTGAGATGGTGAAATTTTTGTGTCTCAGGGAAAGTATGCAAGGGAGATACTGGGTAAGTTTCACATGGAGGGTTGTAAACCCATGGATACTCCTCTTCCAGGAAACTAGAGGAAAGAGGATGCTACTTTTGGAGAGGTAGTGGATGCTACTGTCTATCGACAGTTAGTGGGTTTGCTAATGTATTTAGTGAACACGAGACCTGGCATTTGCTATGCGGTTAACTAGCTGAGTCAAGCGATGGTTAAGCATACCAAGCTCTTTTGGAAGGCGGGAAAGCATGTCCTATGATACCTGAGGAGCACATATGATTATGGATTATGGTATAGACAGATGGATGAGGTGAAGTTGGATGGATTCACGGATGCAGTTTAGGTGGGAAGCCCAATGGACAGAAAGAGGACATTAGGGGGGATCTTTAGTATCGGATCTACAGTTGTTTCTTAGTATAGCAGGAATCAAAGATCTATGGCACTCAGTTCAGAGGAAGAAGAATACATGGCAGCAAGTCAAGTTGCATATGAGGCTATCTGGATGAGAAAGATCTTGGTTGGTTTGTTTGGCTCTCATTTAGATTCGACAGTGATTCATTTTGATAATCAGAGTTGCATTAAACTCTCGATTAATCTCGTGTTTCATGATAGATCTAAGCATATAGATATCTGGTATCATCATCTCAAAGATTGTGTGCAGTGGAAGATCATGTTGCTTTAGTACATTCCTATGGAAGATCAGGATGTAGACATTCTGATGAAGGCACTCACGAGGAGAAAATTTGAATACCATCGAGACAGGACTGGGGTGAAGGATAATCTCTTTCTTGTTGAGAGGGAGTGTTGAAAAGTCAACAAGAAATGTGTGTCTAATTTATTTTTCCCTCAAATAAATTTGACAATAAATATTAATCTATTATCTCATAATTACTTGAAATAGTGAACTAAATTGGAAAATCAGTTAGCTATAGGAAATTCAAGTTCAAAGGTTGATTGGTGGGACATCCAAGTCAAATTAGTTATAATTGAGTGATTCAAAGTTGTAACAGAGTTGGATATGTAGTTATGTGAGTTATGAAATAGTTTAACTCATTTAAGTGAGTTAAGTTCAGTTGTACTAGTTGTAACTGAACTTACACTAGTGAGAGATGAGTGAATTAATTATTAATTAATTCACAATCAGTGATCTCACATGAAAATAAATATTTACCATTGTTAACTACATGCATGTTAGATCCTCTGGAGACTCAGTTGAGATAACAGGTGAAAGGGACAGTTTGATTATCAATTGTGACATTAGTGAGTGCACTCATGCAATCACACACATAGTGGATGTGCCCATGATGAATGCGTAGCCTAGGCAAGAGGAATTTGAATTCATTTGCAGGTTTTCCATTGCAGGGATTGCGTAGAGGAGGCAGGCTATCTCGAGGCAGTAAATTGGTACATGCATTTGCCAATTTTTGTATGATAGTGTGAGACAATTGTTATTGTACTGAGAACTCTTGGATTAGATCTTTGTATGATATTGTTTCATGATCCATGATATAAACATAATATATGATAGTGGGGTTTTTATCTTTATGATTTCTGGGTAAAACATCTGTGTTATGTGTGATTGATCTTTCTTCTTGATATTCCAATTGGCAATCGTGTTTTAAATTCTGCAAGAATATTTGTAGAAGTGATTCTCTATTTAATAGTGGCATATAATTGTTAGATCGGGAGAATCCAGGTAATACATAATTTGTATTAAAATTTCTACATTGACCATTTTAAAGGTTAGCCATGTTTCGTTCCTTGTACTCGATAATAAGAAGGAACATGTATGTAAAATGGTCCATTTGGTGGCACAACATTCAAGGACGTATCATCCTTTCATTTAATAATATGGTGATATAATGGATGTCAACCATTTTAGTGCCAGTGGGGGGCTCTTCAAAGGGCTTAGGTAATGATGTTTGTCACACTGCTGCTAAGGTTTCTTGGAACCGAGGGAGTGTTGGGAAATGATGAGTGTAATGATCATAGTTAGAGCATATGGAACATGTAAATTTGGTGTGTAGAACTTTCTTGATTGATAAACAAGGTTCTATAGTAGTGTTTTTGGTCACTGCAAATGGGGTAGGAAGTAATGGTGTTGTCTCAAGAAGATAAATTAAATTGTGTAATTCTGGTAGTGCGGGGCACAAATTAGTAGGTTGTCCAACGGTGGTACAAAGTGCACATGGGGGTTGGGCCCGGGGTTGTGAGGTGGAGCCCTTGTTCTTCTTGGTGCCCCTTTTTTGGTATTATTTCCACCAACTATGTGACCGGTTGGAAGAGTTGGTGGTTGAACCATCCATTGCATGGGAAACATTTATGGCTGAGGTGGAAGGGATGGGATTGGTACCATAGGTGGTGGCTCTAAATACCATGTGGGGATAAATATCACCATAATTGATAATGTTAGGGTAGTATTGACCTGATATGTTGTGACACTTGGTGGTGGGTAAAATAATGGTATTTGGGTCATGGCTTGAGGGACTGTTTGAAAAATAGGTATGTCCTCACTCATCGATGAGTTTTCTTGAATGGGTGGAAATTTAGATGTGTTTGAGGTAGTTTTATGTATGTGTTCCTCAATGGTGTGTTCCTCTTCAATATCAACACCATATGATGAGACTGTGTATACATGACTTGAACTTGTGGTAGGGAGGTGGGGTGGACTTCCCTAATAAGATCCCATAAATGATGGGTCTTAAAATATTCTTGAATTGACATCAATGATGGGTGAGAGGTTGGAGCTAGCTCATATGAGAGGGAGAATGTTATCAATATTCCCTGAATGATTGGGTTCATTGTGAGTTAATTGGTCGATAGTGACTATCTTTCAACTGTGAGGGAAGAGCATGGTGTGGAATACATAAGAGACAATCACTTTCATGGAGTACATGTAGGTTCATCCAAAAAGGATGTTGTAGTCTAATTGGGCATATGTGACTTCGATATTGATGAGAATTTTGTTTCCCCCTAGTTCAACTGGAAAATTTTGGTAGAGGCCTTTAGGTTGTGATGGGCAGTCATCGTATGCTCGAAGAGTAATGGCTGAAGGGATGAGCTCAGGTGACCCAAGTTGTTTCCATATAGCTTTGGACATAATCCATGTAGATGCCCCTTTGTCCATGATACATCGATTTACTATTATGTTTCTAATTTTAACCATGGGAATTTGACCATGGGAAAGTGACCAACGAGGGGAGGCATGGTTTGGAATTATCCAAATCAAAAGTGATCAAATGAGTGTTTGATGTCGACTGCCCCCAATTGTGAAATAAAAACCTTTTGTTGTGGAGGGAATGTTTGGAGAACCTATAAAATAGACATGGTAGCTCGGGATTGAGTCAAATCATAGATCAAGCTATAGTTGTGTGCTTCCCTATGTAGTATACCCCTAATTTCACTACAAAAGAAAATTCCTAGGTGATTAAGATCTTAGTACTATTCTAATTGACAACATGAGTCCCTTTGAATTTTGATTTGTCTTACTGTTGTCAAATTTTTCATGACTTAAAACATCATAAACAAATTAAAATTTTCTTTCTAATTTATACTTAATACTGTCTATCGTTATATTCCAATCCAAGATTTTTATCAAGATGGTAAGGTGAATTGTGAATCTATGCATTTCTACCAAAATTTATAGGAATCCAATGGATAGTCATATTATATGCAATCTTCATAAAGAACATTCTTTTCGATTAATAACCATAGGTTTTGGTCTTAATCACACGATGTGAATTTGAGAGGGATTCTAAAGAATTTCCTAAAGGTCTACATGATTAGACACGATAATATTATCAAGTCCTTATACATTATATTTCTCATACCCCACTTATATTATACCCTTTCAAGATTTTGCATAGATCGGTAGTTACTTTAACTAGATTTGCACGTTGCTACCTAAGGAAACAAGAAATAGTGTTCTTTTCTTTAACTTTTATTTTTATTACCCATCCATCAACCTTGTAATGAATTAGGATGGGAGGCAGTAGTTTGAAACCCCTAGCAGTCTTGGTTTTACGAAGGATCTTTAGACATTCGACCGGTTAAGTAATAATGATTTGACAGTAAGATAGTACTTAACCATAAATTACTTCTTGTTCGGACAAGTTATGATCACATGGCCTGATCCAACCACGCAGGGCAACGTTCTTGACTGCACAAGGTCTCCCAGTTGTCGAGAAACAAAATTATTTGGCCTTTAGAGTGTAGTACACTACGATGGGCTTGACGTTTTCCTAGAGTTCCATAGTGGAGGTGAGTTGTGAGCATTCGAAGTGAAGTTACTCTATTCACTTGGCTCTTGTTGCACAGCGAGCTCTGTGGGAGTTTTCTCTTTGAAGAGATCTTGGAAAATCGAAGTGTAAATCTCAAGGTTCGTTCAATAGCCTGCTCATCTCCAGGTAAGTCCTTTTAAGGTCGTTAAGAAAAGGAAGGTGCTTATATTTATAATGTTTTCAACTGAGAAACTAGGTTATGGTTGTGTCCTACCCATATCTATATAGTTGGAAATGATTTTCTCCACGTAGAAATTTGTTCATTTCAATAAATGGATTTCTATTTGTTTACAATTACCTTCACAATTTGAAACTATGCTGCTATAGCTTAAATCTTGATGAGAATGTGTGTTATTTTCTTTGCAAGAAAATACATAAATTCTATTACAGAACTTGTGTGACCAATACTTCTTTGGTATGGGTTCTATTTCGAGAGTCAATCGTATTGTATCAAAGGTACAATATATAAATACAAATATATTTGGATGATAGTCATCGAGCTTGAACAAATATGAAGTCATTACTCATTTGGGTTTATAACAAGTACGTATGGCATTGGCATGTGCATTACCTGTTGCTATATATGAAGTTTGATAGCCATAAGATACTAGCTCAATTTTTTTGATATCGTTATTGATTGTATTAGTACGAATTCTGCAAGATGACCTCAGCTTTTGATAGGATACATAAAAAAAAATTAAATCTTAATATTAAACTATGTGAAAACCTCACATATTTTTTTAAACTGTAATAAGAATTTCATTTGAACAACCAAAGAACCAATAAACTTGAAAAAAATTGTTTTCCAATATATCAAAATATATATATATATATATATATATAAACATGGCAATTTTTTTGATCAATGCTCAACTAATAGTCGGTCAACCCCTTAGCGATTGCTATATACCATGGGGCTGCGGGTATAATAATATATCTGCATAGTATTAAATTTGTGAGAAGGAAGTAGATGAATAATGTGAGTTGTATTGGAGTCTACCCGTCATGCATTTTTGAAACCCTAGCCTTCATCTTCCATCAAGGTGAAGCCTACCCACAAATTCTATTAAATACGCCTTTGTATAAAATTTCCTCGGATTTTATTTTATTTACTACTAGTAATCTCTTAGTTTACTACCGAAAAAAATTTCATATTTACTCCTCTATAGTTGACTTTGATGAATTTTCATCCTCAATGTATTCGGGTGGGTCTAGATACCAGATTGTATTTTATGCAATAGGTGACTAAATTATGCATGTTCAATCATCGTGCATTCATTTCATACATATATATATTTTGATCTGATAAATCTTTTGGATTAAGTTATGGACAATTTGCAATATGTGTTTGTACAGTTCTCGAGGCACATATACAAGGTTTAAGTTATGGTTTTATCTGCATTGGGCACTGCAGTCAGGGTGATGCAGACCCTCTATCCCTCCTAAGGGCTGCACGACCTTCCGGTCAGGATCTTCCACTTTTGGAGTCGAAATGGCTCTTCGGGTTCCAACCTAGAACTTATCAGACAAATACATAGGTCCCCTACAAAAGTTCTGTTGGTTGGTTTTTCGGCGCCAACCATAAGCTCCCACAACAAATGACCAAGGGCTGTGACCAAGCGCCAAGTCGAAAGGTGCTAATCGGTGATCGGGCCTCCACAAATTAAGCGTCCCATCTTCTAGTCTCCCGAACTCCCGTTAGCCGAATCTCGAGATGGCCCGGTGCTCACTTCTTCGGGATTTCACGTTTCATGAAATCTGGATGCAACAAATATCCTTGCTCCTTAGGACTCCCGATCATCGATAGACCGAAATACTCATGCCTTTTTCTTTTCAGGATTTCGCACTTCGCGAAATCGAGATGCAAAGGTTGCCTTTGTCCTTTGGAGTTCCTGGTCTCCAAAAAGTCGAAATGACCATTGCCTCTTCCCCTTTCGGGATTTCGCACTTCGCGAAATCGAGATGCAAAGAGTGTCTTTGTCCTTTGGAGGTTCCAGTAGCCGAAAAGCCGAAAAGCTGAAATGACGAATTCAAAATGTCTCGGTGTGGTTACCTTCGGGATTTCGCGTTTCATGAAATCTAGGCGAGATGTGAGTTCCTGCTCCTTAGAACCTCCGGTACCTGAAATGACGAAATAAAGTGTCATGGCAATCTCCTGTTCGACATTTCGTGTTTCATGAAATCAAGACGCAAGGGATGTCCTTGCTCCTTAGGATCTCTGGTAGCCGAAATGTTGAAATGGCGAAAAGCCGAAACATCGAAGTGCCTTGGCGCTTAATCGACGGTGCACGACAACCCTTGAAATCAACGGTTCTCATTGAATCGCGATTTCACAATTTCGCAATTCAGGATTCTGATGGGGTAGAACCTCTGTCTCTCCACTTCCCGGTAACGAAAGCCCCAAAATGAACCAATAGTCCAGATCGTTCTGGGTTTGACGGTCCTAATTGAATCGCAATTTCGTGATTTCGTGATTCGGGATTTTGAAAGACAGAACTCTTGTCTTTCCACCTCCAGGTACCTGAAGTCCCGAAATGAACGTCAACGAACTCTCGTCATTAACCTCCTCACAACTCCTCCTGATCCAATGGTCTGTGGGGTTTCGTTATTCCTCCTTGAGGACTCTCCATCATCCGTTCAAATCTCAGGATTCTCCTCCTAGATGTCTGGAGGGTTAAAGTTTGCGCTCCTTCGTTCAGGTCGGACGGCCTGCGGGAATATTAACCACAATCCAACGCATGATGGTGCTCTTCCTCCTGAGCTTTTCTCGACTTTGACTTAGAAACTTTTCCAAGTTTGCGAAGACCCAAATCTTCACTCCTTCCAGAAAATGAGTTCCGGGATGAGGCGTTTTCTCCTTCTGGCTCAATGCACAACTTGAAGAGCTCTCAGTAAGGAGAAAACAATTTCACTACATTCCCTCGGCTCGATGCACTCCTTGCAAAGCTCTAAATGAAGAGAAACAATTGAAACTGGGAAAACAACTCACAGTTCCACCCACTTGCTTATAAAACACAAAATAGCAGGAAAATACACATAGTCCAAACACAACACCTTTAGATCAATTTTTCCATTCTGTTATATTCATAAAAAATGCCCACTGGCTACAAAATACATAGAGATTATAGTCGTTTTGGAACTGAGGGTTTCTGCTCTAACACCGTCCTCTTTTAGCTCCCCTTCTTCCTTCTTCTCCTTACTCTCCTTTCTTACTCTCTCCCTCTAACTTCTTACAAACTTTTCATAACTCAAAATATCTCCTAAGGTCTCTTCTGGCTACTTTCCTACTCTAAATCTTATCCTACACTATCCTATACCAATCGCTTTCCAGAGCCGAAGTGGGAGATTATGCTCTGTTTACAAATTCAAAAACTTGCTACAAAGGGAAAATCTGGTGCCAGTTCAAGCGTGCCTCTGAAAATGAATTTCAGCGTTGGGTGGAGGTGGATCCCGAAATGAATTGAATTATCACATCTTGAAGTTCCAGGGGAACTCTCATGTGTCTGGTGGTCCCACCTCTACGCGCTTGCCAAAGATGTTCCTGCATCATACTCCCCTTGACAAAAATTCATGGACTCCTGTCCATGAGCTCCTCTACTGATTTTCCTTGCTTCTAGATAGAAGCTTCATTTTCCCAACTAGTATCTTCTATTGGGCGTCCCTTCCATTTGACCAGATACTCAAAATAAGTCTTCTTTCTGGTCTTCTTGCTAATCCTTTTATTGAGAATTTTCTCCATCTGCAGTTTCTTTGCCAGAGGCATATGCTTCTCCCACTGAATCTTTTCTTGATCTTCTGAGTCTTCTGCATCATCCTTCCTGTAAGGGTACAGGTCTGAAACATTGAATATGGGTGAAATGCCCACACCATCTGGTAGCTCGATCTCATAGGCATTTGCATCAAACTTCCTCAAGATATTAGAGGGTCCTATATTCTTCATCTTCAATTTGTTATATGTTCCTCTAGGGAACCTTTCCTTCCTGAGATGTGCCAAAACTTAATCCCCCACTTCAAATTGAAGTTCCCTACGATGTTGATCAACTATGTGTTTGTATTTCTGGTTGGAACTCTGTAGTTGTTCCTTGATCTGACCATGGAGTCTCTACATTTCAATAGAAAAATTTTCTACTCCAGCGCTTCTGATCTCTCCTTATTCCAAGTCTCTTAACTCAGATACTCCCCTGGGTTGCATTCCGTAGAGTATTTGGAATGGTCTTCTTCTAGTGCTCCTGTTTGGTGAGTCATTTTATGCAAATTATGCTTGTGGAAGACTCTAATCCCACTAGTTATGATGTTCAGTAACCAGACTTATCAATAGATTCCCCAAACTTCTATTTACCACCTTAGTCTTCCCATCTATCTAAGGGTGATAAGTTGAGCTGAAGGACAATTCTGTCCCCATTTTCTTCCATAACGTCCTCCAAAAGTGACCAACAAACTTTGTGTCTCGATCTGAGACAATGCTCCTGGGTAGGTCGTGAAGTCTTACAACTTCTTTGAAAAACAGATTTGCAACATGTGTTGCATCACTGGTCTTCTGGCATGGGATGAAATGTGCCATCTTTGAAAACCTATCTACCACCATGAATATGGAATCAAATCCCTTTTTTGTTCTTGGCAACCCCAACATGAAATCCATGCTTGTTGCATCCCAAGGCCTCTCTAGTATTGGCAATGGTTGATACAATCCAGTGTTCTGTCTTTTCCCCTTTGCATGTTGATAGATCCTACATTTGTTCACAAAATTTATCACCTCTGTTCTTATACCTGGCTAGTAGTACGAACTGCTCAACTGTGCAAATGTTTTATCATGGCAGAAGTGTCCAACCAACCCTCCACTATGCTTCTCCTTCAAAAGATTGTCTCTCATTGAACACCGTGGTATGCACAATTGGTTTCCTTTGAACAACAACCCTTCCTGAACCATATACTCTGTCCACTGACTTTTATCTCTCAATACAAGGTTTGTACATGCTTCGTAGGCCTCCTTGAAATCTGCATCATCAAAATACATATCCTTGAGGTGCTCAAACCCCAAGGTATCCACCTAGAATTCCTGCAAAATTAAACATCTCCTGCTTAATCCATCAACAACCTTGTTAGCATTCCCAACAATATGTTTTATGAAAAAAGTAAAATTTTGCATAAACTCAACCCATTTTGCATGCCTCTGATTTAGTTTTTCTTGTCGGTTTATGAATTGTAAAGCTTGGTTATCGCTATACAAGACAAACTCCTTCAGGATAAGATAATGTCTCCATTTCTTCAATGCTTGAATGATGGCATAAAACTCCTTGTCATATGTGGAGTATTTACTCTTAGTCTCATTAAGCTTCTCACTGAAATAGGCAACAGGCATGTTATCCTGACTCAAAACAAGTCCTATTGCAACTCCATTTGCATCACATCTTACCTGAAATGTCTTCCCAAAATTTGGCAAGACTAGAATCGATCGTTCTGCTATATTCTCCTTCAGTATATTGAAGCTCCTTTCAGCCTCCTCTGTCCATTTAAAAGACTTGTGTCCTTTCTTCACTATATCCATCATTGGTGCACAAATCCCACTGAAGTATTTAATGAACTTTTTGTAAAAGCTTGCTAAACCATGAAAGATCCTTACCTCAAACATGTTCCTTGGTGATGACCATTCTCTGATTGTCTACTGATGTACTCATAAGGATGACTCTGGGCTTCCTCACCACAACGAATTGCATCTTCTGTTCTCCCTTGAATTCTTTCAAGAGTTCCTTCCCACTCATGAGAAGTATGCTTGTGTTGGCTTCCTCCTTCGCTTTCTTCTCCTTTATTGGCAACAACATATGCATTCTACCATTTTTCTCCAACGTGTACATATTCTTCCTCCCATCGTGAATGACGTTTCTGTCATACAGCCATGGTCTCCCCAACAAAATGTGGCATATGTCCATGGGAATTACATCACATTAGATCTCATCTTTATATCCTCCTATCTTAATTTCAACTAGGCATTGTTTAGTAATCATTACCTGGTGTCCCTTTTGTAGCCATAAGACTTTGTATGGCCTTGTTGTGCAGTTGTCTTCAGCTCTAGTTTCTCCACCATCTATGTGGGTAATAGGTTTTCAGTACTCCCACTGTCAATGATCACCTTGCAGACTTTGTCCTTGGTCTTGCAAGCTGTCCTGAAGAGACTATTTCTCTGCACTGGCTTCTCAATTTCTGCTTCTGGTTTTAAAAGAACTTTTCTCAACATTAGGGATGCTCCATCCTCTGCTCCCTCTGCCTCAACATATCTTCATTGTGCTTCTGAAATGTGAGCTTCCCCTCCTTCTTTTCTCTTCTCGGGGCATTCCCAATACATGTGCCCTATCTTCCCACAGTTATAGCACCTTACTTTGCCTCTACCTCTTCCTCTAGAAGAGTTTCTTGCCCCATCTTGTCTTCCTCGTGAACTTCCTCCTCGTTCAGAGTGATTGTGGGGTTTATCAGCCTCCTCCTTAGACTGATGTGATATGTCTCGGTTGAACCACTTGTTCTTTCTCGAGACTGAGCTTTTGCCTCTTCCTCGCTGGTTCTGTTTTCTGGCCAGATTCTCCTCTGCCTTTAGTGAAAAATGATAAGCATCCTCCACAGTCTTTACTGACATCATGCTTAGTTCGTCCTGGACTTCATATCTCAAGCCATTTACATATTTGACAAATTTTTATTCATCTCTCTCCCTTTGCCCAGTTCTGATGTTCAGCCTGTAGAACTCTTCAGTGTACTCCTTGACTATCATACCCTTCTGTCTCAGGTTTTGTAGCTTCCTGAATAGATTGATTTGGTAGTCCTTGGGTATGAACTTAGCCTTCAGTTTGGCTACCGTCCTGTCCCAACTCTTTATCCTTTATTTTCCCTTACTTCTTCTCTTAGCCTGCAGTTCATCCCACCACAATGTTGCATGCCCTTTTAGGCTGGTGACTGCCTGCTTCACCTTTTTCTCCTCATTGACATCTTCATAATCGAAGTGCTTGTCCATGGACCTTATCCAGTCCAACAGTTCTTCTGCATCTATATTCCCCTCATACATGGGAACTTCTATCTTAGCTCTGCCTCCCAATCTAACAACTACTCTTAGAAACCATTCTTTTGCAGCTTCTTCAACTTCAGATTCATCACTTTCTGCATCAATGACATCTCCAGCGTCAGGTTCCCTGCTCTATGCTGCTTCCATGGTCTCTAATCGAGTGCGAAGTTCTTGCATCTCCCTTTCTACAACATGGTTTCCTAGAGGTGGATCTTTCCTTCTTGGTGGCATGGTGTTGACTGTCTGTCACACACAGAGTACAACTTCGAGGTTTTTCTGTCTCCTTCTTTTTCTCCCTTTGCCTGAAATCTATAGATGAAAATTATGCTCTGATACCACCTGATGCAGACCCCCTATCCCTCCTAAGGGATACATGACCTCCCGGTCAGGATCTTCCACTTCTGGAGCTGAAATGGCTCTTCAGGTTCCAACCTAAAACCTCTTGAATGAATACACAGGTCCCCTACAAAAGTTTCGTTGGCTGGTTTTTCGACACCAACCGTAAGTTCCCACAACAAATGACCTAGGGATGTGACCATGTGCCAAGTCGAAAGGCGTTAATCAAGGATCGGGCCTCCACAGATCAAGCATCCCATCTTTTAGTCTCTCGAAATCCCGGTAGACGAAATGTCGAGATGGCCTGGTGCTCACTTCTTCGGGATTTTGCGTTTCGTGAAATATGGATGCAATGAATATCCTTGCTCCTTAGGAATCCCGGTCACCGAAATACCGAAATACTCATGCCTTTTTCTTTTCGTGATTTCGCACTTCGCGAAATAGAGATGCAAAGGGTGCCTCTGTCCTTTGGAGTTCCTGGTTTCCAAAAAGATGAAATGTTCGTTGCCTCTTCCCCTTTCAGGATTTCGCACTTCACGAAATCGAGATGAAAAGGGTGTCTCTGTCCTTTGGAGGTTTCGGTAGCCGAAAAGATGAAAAGTCGAAATGACGTAAGTCAAAACATTCGGGCGCGGTTAACTTCAGGATTTCGTGTTTCGCAAAATTTAGGTACGATGTGAGTTCCTGCTCTTTAGAACCTCTGGTACCCGAAATGCCAAAATAAAGTGTCCCGACAATCTCCTCTTCGGTATTTTGCAATTCGTGAAGTCAGGACGCAAGGGATGTCCTTGCTCCTTAGGATATCCAGTAGTCGAAATGTCGAAATGGAGAAAAACAGAAACACTGAAGTGCCTTGGTCCTTAATCGACGGCTCACGTCAACCCCTGAGATCAACGGTTCTCATCGAATCGCAATTTCACAATTTTGCAATTCAAGATTCTGATGGGGCAGAACCTCTATCTCTGCACTTCCTGGTAACCGAAGCCCCAAAGTGAACCAACGGTCCAAATCATTCTGGGTTTGACGGTCCTGATTGAATCACGATTTCGTGATTTCACGATTTGGGATTTTGAAAGAAAAAACTCTTGTCTTTCCACCTCCCGGTACCCGAAGTCACGAAATGAATGTCAACGAACTCTCGTCGTTAACCTCCTCGCAACTCCTCCTGATCCAACGGTCCGCGGGGTTCGTTATTCCTCCTTGAGGACTCTTCACCATCCGTTCGAATCTCAGGATTCTCCTGCTGGATGTCTACAGGGTTAAAGTCTATGCTCCTTCCTTTATGTTGGACGGCCTGCGGGAATCTTCACCACAATCCAATGCTTGAGGGCGCTCCTCCTCTTGAGATTTTGTCGACTTCAACTTAGAAACTTTTCTAAGTTTGTGAAGACCCAAATCTTCACTCCTTCCAGAAAACGAGTTCTGGGATCAGGCATTTTCTCCTTCTGGCTCAATGCACACCTTGTAGAGCTCTCGGTAAGGAGAAAACAATTCCACTACATTCCCTCATCTCGATGCACTCCTTACAGAGCTCTAAATGAAGAGAAACAATTGAAACTGGAAAAGCAACTTACACTTCCACCCACTTGCTTATAAAACATAAAATAGCAGGAAAATACACATAGTCCAAACACAACACCTTTGGATCAATTTTTCCATTCTGTTCTATTCATAAAAAATGCCCACTGACTACAAAATACATAGAGATTACAGTCATTTCGGAACTGAGGGTTTCTTCTCTAACACCGTCCTCTTTTAGCTCCCCTTCTTCCTACTTCTCCTTACTCTCCTTTCTTACTCTCTCCCTCTAACTTCTTACAAACTTTTCATAACTCAAAATATCTCCTAGGGTCTCTTCTGGCTACTTGCCTACTCTAAATCGTATCCTATGCTATCCTATACCAATCGCTTTCCAGAGCCGAAGTGGGAGCTTCTGGTCTATTTACAAATTCAAAAACTTGCTACAAAGGGAAAATTTGGTGTCGGTTGAAGCATGCCTATGAAAATGAATGTCGGCGTTGGGTGGAGGTGGATCCTGAAATCAGTTGAATAGTCACGTTTTGAAGTTCCGGGGGAACTCTCACATGTCTGGTGGTCCCACCTCTGTGCTCTTGCCAACGATGCTCCTGCATCACCGGGAGTGGCGGTAGTATGTCTTCACACATTGTCAGGCAATAGAGGTTGTAAGAATAGATGGAGTAGGGAGTTTTCAGAACAGGTGGCTAGGCTCGTCAAACCAGCGCAGACAATTGGAGTCTCTATTGTCTTAGGGAGCCATACATTCTAGCATTATGGATTCGACCATCTTCTGGTTGTCTCATCTCCCCACATGGTCTAGCTAGTAAGCAAGAAAGCCTTCGTTTTTTAAACCATCCAGTTTTGTTTCTTCTAAAAGCAGCCATCTTGCCGGTTTTTTGACCAGTCCATGGTGTCAAGTATGTCCCCCCATTCGACTAGCCCATTTTTTCTGTAATGTTGAGGGAGTTGTGTTTGTTAAAGCAGAAGCAGATTGTCTTCTTAAATATATTGGAGACATGAGCAAGCCAGATCCAGTTATACTTGGGTGTTTTGTTCATAAAGTTCTTGGTGCTATGAGCATCATGGATATACCTCCACTTGTTTCTCAGGTTTCCATGAAGAACCATATAATTGTATAGTTGCCCCCCATAATTCAAACATAAGATTTCTTGATTTCATTTCTGATTTACTTAATTGAACTAAGTAAATCATAAATTCTTACTTAATAGAAGCTAAAATTCTTATCATAGAAATCGGTTCTATAGAAGCTAAAATTCTTATCATCATTTCATTTAATTTGTTTGAGATCTGCTCCAATCTGCGAAAATTCTGAATTTCTTAGATAAAAATATTTGTGGTTTGGTTCTGTTCTAATTTTGTTCTTCAGTTTCTCTCTAAATTAGGTGAGGATTAACACAATCCATATTTAAGAGTCAATGTTTTTTCTTCTATGGTTTAATAACTAGTAGGTAACGAAATTCAAATTTGGAGGATTTGTGTTGGGCTAGCCGTGAACCACTGCATGTTCGACGGAAGAGGAGCAATGGAATTCGTAAATTCGTGGTTCGAAACAGCACGAGGGATGCCACACTCAGTCCCACCATACTTGGACAGAACAATACTTGGATCCCCCTACCCTCCAAGAATAGAGTATCCCCACATCGAATTCGCTAGAAAAGACACCGTATCAAATCCCATTGACGTGGAGTGTCCGTGCTACATTTCCTCTTGCTTCAGCCAAGGAGGACTAGATCATCTGAAAAATCTAACAACGAGAGATGAAAATCTGGCCCGATGCTCTACGTTCAAAGTGCTTTCTACGCACGTATGGAGGTGTCACATCAAGGATCGGGAGATGGCACTGAAACAAGAGATCTAGCAGAGAAGCCTCTGTCATTTGCAATGAGGTTGGTGCAGAAGGTCGTAGCCATGATGAAAGACAGATATATGAGGTCGGCCATTGATTACTTCGAAGTTAATCATCTCAGGCCTTCTCTTACTGCAACATTTTTTACATGGTCTCGTTTGTCGTTCCAGACTACGGATTTTGGATGGGGAGAGGTCGCGTATTCTTCATTGGTGCACAAATCCCACTGAAGTCTCTAATGAACTTTTTGTAAAAACTCGCTAAACCATGAAAGCTCCTTACCTCAAACATGTTCCTTGGTGATGACCATTATCTGATTGTCTACTAATGTACTCATAAGGACGACTCTGGGCTTCCTCACCACAACGAATTGCATCTCTTATTCTCCCTTGACTTCTTTCAGGAGTTCCTTCCTACTCATGAGAAGCATGCTTGTGTTGGCTTCCTCCTTCGCTTTCTTCTCCTCTATTGGCAACAACATATGCATCCTACCATTTTTCTCCAACGTGTATGTATTCTTCCTCCCATCGTGAATGACTTTTTTGTCATACTACCATGGTATCCCCAACAAAATGTGGCATAGGTCCATGGGAATTACATCACATTGGATATGATCTTTATATCCTCCTATCTTAATTTCAACCATGCATTGTTTAGTAATCATTACTTCTTGTCCTTTTTGCAGCCATGAGACTTTGTATGGCCTCGGATGTCCAGTCGTCTTCAGGTCCAGTTTCTCCACCATCTATGTGGATACCAGGTTGTCAGTACTCCCACTGTCAATGATCACCTTGCAAACTCTGTCGTTGGTCTTGCAAGCTGTCCTGAAGAGACTATTTCTCTGCACTGGCTTCTCAATTTCTGCCTCTGGTTTTAAAAGAAATTTTCTCAACATCAGGGATGCTCCATCCTCTGCTCCCTCTGCCTCAACATCTCTTCATTGTGCTTCTGAAATGTGAGCTTCCCCTCCTTCTTTTCTCTTCTCGGGGCATTCCCAAGACATCTACCCTATCTTCCCACAATTATAGCACCTTACTCCGCCTCTACTTGTTCCTCTAGAAGAGTTTCTTCCCCCATTCTGTCTTCCTCATGAACTTCCTCCTCGTTCTGAGTGATTATGGGGTTTCTGAGCCTCCTCCTTAGACCAATGTGATATGTCTCGGTTGAACCCCTTGTTCTTTTTCGAGACTGAGCTTTTGCATCTTTCTCGCTGGTTCTGTTTTATGGCCAGCTTCTCCTCTGCCTTCAGTGCAAACTGATAACAATCCTCCATAGTCTTTACTGACATCATTCTTAGTTCATCCTAGACTTCATATCTCAAGCCATTTACATATTTGGCGACTTTTTCTTCATCTCTCTCCCTTTGCCCAGTTCTGATGTTCAGCCTGTAAAACTCCTCAGTGTACTCCTTGACTGTCATATCCTTCTGTCTCAGGTTCTATAGCTTCCTGAATAGATTGATTTGGTAGTCCTTGGGTATGAACTTAGCCTTCAGTTTGGCTACCATCCTATCCCAACTCTTTATCCTCTGTTTTCCCTTACTTCTTCTCTCAGCCTGCAGTTCATCCCACCACAGTGTTGCATGCCCTTCTAGCCTGGTGACTGCCTGCTTCACCTTTTTCTCCTCATTGACATCTTCATAATCGAAGTGCTTTTCCATGGACCTTATCCAGTCCAACAATTCTTCTACATCTAGATTCCCCTCATACATGGGAGCTTGTATCTTAGCTTTGTCTCCCAATCTAACAACTGCTCTTACCAACCGTTCTTCTGCAGCTTCTTCAGCTTTAGATTCTTCACTTTCTGCATTGACATCTTCAGCATCGGGTTCCCTCCTCTGTGCTGCTTCCATGGCTTCTAATCGAGTGTGAAGTTCTTGCATCTCCCTTTCTACAACACGGTTGCCTAGAGGCGGATCTCGTCTTCTTGGCGGCATGGTGTTGATTGTCTTTCACACTTAGAGTACAACTTCGAGGTTTTTCTGTCTCCTTCTTTTTCTCCCTTCGCCTGAAATCTACAGATGAAAATTGTGCTCTGATACCACCTGATGCAGACCCCCTATCCCTCCTAAGGGTTGCATGACCTCTTGGTCAGGATCTTCCATTTCTAGAGCCGAAATGGCTCTTCAGGTTCCAACCTGGAACCTCTCGGACGAATACACAGGTCCCCTACAAAAGTTTCATTGGCTGGTTTTTCGGCGTGAACCGTAAGTTCCCACAGCAAATGACCCAGGGCTGTGACCAAGCGCCAAGTCGAAAGGCGCTAATCGTGGATCGGGCCTCCATAGATCAAGCGTCCCGTCTTCTAGTCTCCCAAATTCTCGGTAGCCGAAATGCCGAGATGGCCCGGTGCTCACTTCTTCGGGATTTTGCATTTCGTGAAATATGGATGCAATGAATATCCTTTCTCCTTAGGATTCTCGATCACCGAAAGACCGACATACTCGTGCCTTTTTATTTTCGGTATTTCGCACTTCGCGAAATCGAGATGCAAAGGGTGCCTCTGTCCTTTAGAGTTCCTATTTTCCGAAAAGCTGAAATGACCATTGCCTCTTCCCCTTTCGGGATTTCGCACTTCGCTAAATCGAGATGAAAAGGGTGTCTCTGTCCTTTGGAGGTTCCGGTAGCCGAAAAGCCAAAAAGCCAAAATGACGGAAGTCAAAACATCCCGGCGCGGTTAGCTTCAGGATTTCGTGTTTCGCGAAATCTAGGTACGATGTGAGTTCCTTCTCTTTAGAACCTCTAGTACCCGAAATGCCAAAATAAAGTGTCCCGACAATCTCCTCTTCGTGATTTTACGTTTCGTGAAATCAGGACACAAGGGATGTCCTTGCTCCTTAGGATATCCAGTAGCCGAAATGCCGAAATTGCGAAAAGCCGAAACACCGAAGTGCCTTGGTCCTTAATCGACGGCTCACGACAACCCCTGAGATCAACGGTTCTCATCAAATCACAATTTTGCAATTTTGCGATTCAAGATTCTGATGGGGCAGAACCTCTGTCTCTCCACTTCCTAGTAACCGAAGCCCCGAAGTGAACCAACGGTCTAGATCGTTCTGGGTTTGACGGTCCTGATTGAATCACGATTTCGTGATTTCATGATTTGGGATTTTGAAAGAAAAAACTCTTGTCTTTCCACCTCCCGGTACTCGAAGTCACGAAATGAATGTCAACGAACTCTCGTCGTTAACGTCCTCGCATCTCCTCCTGATCCAACGTTGCGCGGGGTTTTGTTATTCCTCCTCAAGGACTCTTCACCGTCCGTTCGAATCTAAGGGTTCTCCTCCTGGATGTCTACAGGGTTAAAGTCTGTGCTCCTTCCTTTAGGTCAGACGACCTGCGGGAATCTTAACCACAATCCAACGCTTGAGGGCGCTCCTCCTCCTAAGCTTTTCTCGACTTCAACTTAGAAACTTTTCTAAGTTTGTGAAGACCCAAATCTTCACTCCTTCCAGAAAACGAGTTCTGGGATCGGGAATTTTCTCCTTCTGGCTCAATCCACACCTTGTAGAGCTCTTGGTAAGGAGAAAACAATTCCACTACATTCCCTCATCTCGATGCACTCCTTACAGAGCTCTAAATGAAGAGAAACAATTGAAACTGGAAAAACAACTTACACTTCCACCCACTTGCTTATAAAACAGAAAATAGCAGGAAAATACACATAGTCCAAACACAACACCTTTGGATCAATTTTTCCATTCTGTTCTATTCATAAAAAATGCCCACTGGCTACAAAATACATAGAGATTACAATCGTTTCGGAACTGAGGGTTTCTGCTCTAACACCGTCCTCTTTCAGATCCGCTTCTTCCTACTTCTCCTCACTCTCCTTTCTTACTCTCTCCCTCTAACTTCTTACAAACTTTTCATAAGTCAAAATATATCCTAGGGTCTCTTCTGGCTACTTGCCTACTCTAAATCTTATCCTACGCTATCCTATACCAATCGCTTTCTAGATCCGAAGTGGGAGCTTCTGGTCTATTTACAAATTCAAAAACTTGCTACAAAGGGAAAATTTGGTGCCGGTTCAATCATGCCTCTGAAAATGAATTTCGGCGCTGGGTGGAGGCAGATCCTAAAATCAGTTGAATTGTCACGTTTTGAAGTTCCAAGGGAACTCTCACGTGTCTGGTGGTCCCACCTCTGCGTGCTTTTCAAAGATGCTCCTGCATCACCAGGGGTGGCGGTAGTATGTCGTCACACATTGTCAGGCAATAGAGGTTGTCACAACATGTGGAGTAGGGAGTTTTCAGAACAGGTGGCTAGGCTCGTCAGACCAGCGCAGACAATTGGAGTCTCTATTGTCTTAGGGAGCCATACATTCTAGCATTATGGGTTCGACCAGCTTCGGGTCGTCTCGTCTCGCCACATGGTCTAGCTAGTAAGCAAGAAAGCCGTCGTTTTTTAAACCATACAGTTTTGTTTCTTCTAAAAGCAGCCATCCTGTCGGTTTTTCGACCAGTCCATGGTGTCAAGTATGTCCCCCCATTCAACTAGCCCATTTTTTCTGTAATGTTGAGGGAGTTGTGTTTGTTGAAGCAGAAGCAGATTGTCTTCTTAAATATACTGGAGACATGAGCAAGCCAGATCCAATTATACTTGGCTGTTTTGTTCATAAAGTTCTTGGTGCTATGAGCATCCTGGATATACCTCCACTTGTTTCTCAGGTTTCCATGAAGAACCATATACCTGTATAGTTGCCCTCCATAATTCAAGCATAGGATTTCTTGATTTCATTTCTGATTTACTTAATTGAACTAAGTAAATCATAAATTCTTACTTAATAGAAGCTAAAATTCTTATCATAGAAATCGGTTCTATAGAAGCTGAAATTCTTATCATAATTTCATTTAATTTGTTTGAGATCTCCTCTAATCTGCGAAAATTTTAATTTCTTAGATAAAAATATTTGTGGGTTTGGGTTCTGTTCTAATTTTGTTCTTCAGTTTCTCTCTCATTTGGGTGAGGATTAACACAGTCCATTTGTAAGAGTCAATGATTTTTCTTCTATGGTTTAATAACTAGCAGGTAACGAAATTCAAATCTGAAGTATTTATGTTGGGCCTAGCCGTGAACCAATGCATGTTCGACGGAAGAGGAGCAATGGAATTCATAGATTCGTGGTTCGAAACAGCACGAGGGCTGCCACACTCAGTCCCACCATACTTGGACAGAACAATACTTGGATCCCTCCGCCCTCCAAGAATAGAGTATCCCCACATCAAATTCTCTACAAAAGAAACCGTATCAAATCCCATGGACGCGGAGTGTCTATGCTACATTTCCACTTGCTTCAGCCAAGGAGGACTAGATCGTCTGAAAAATCTAACAACGCGAGACGAAAATCTGGCCCGGTGCTCTATGTTCAAAGCGCTTTCTGCGCACGTATGGAGGTGTCGCATCAAGGATCTGGATATGGCACAGAACCAAGAGATCTGGAAGAGAAGCCTCTGTCATTTGCAGCGAGGTTGGTGCAGAAGGTCGTAGCCATGACGAAAGACGGATATATGAGGTCGACCATTGATTACTTCGAAGTTAATCGTCTCAGGCCTCCGCTTACTGCAACGTTTTTTACATGGTCTCGTTTGTCGTTCCAGACTGCGGATTTTGGATGGGGAGAGGTCGTGTATTCAGTGCCAGCAACTCTTCCTAAGAGGCAATTTGGGTTGTTGTTGTTGCATGAGAAGGAAAACAATTAGACTGATTGAAATAAGCACCAGGAGAAGTAACAGGGCGCAGGACAACATCCAACTAAGCAGCTGATCCCTTTTTAAGGCCTATGTTCGGTTGATTATGCTTTACCTTTAGACTGATTGAAATCGATGCAAAATGTTTAGTTTATGTAATATGGGTTGATGCAGTTTGTTATCAACGTTCAATAATATACGTCAAGACATGAATATCAAATTCTTTTTCCATTTGTCCTTCTTCTTTGTTTATGGAAGTGAATTCCATTGTAAAGGAATAATCAATAGGAATCCAACTCATTGGATTTTTCTTCAGAAATCCATAAAATGCGATCCTCGAAGTAAAAACACATGTTAAGAACGATGAACAAAACCCTATTTTCCTTAGAGTGTTTCATATGACAATTGTACCAAATCATACATGGTTTCTCAACAGTGAATCTTCCTACCCAGTCTTGGATTAATTAGCAGATGTAAGGGGGCTCGGACCGAACAAATTCTTCAGCTTTAAACTACTTCGCATGTGGATGGTATTTTTCCTTTCTCCTCTTCCTTTATTCTTCGTTCATCATGAATTAGATATTCGAAAATAAATTCTTCAAGAATTACCCATCAATGTACCAGGAAACTAATGATCATATTCTTTATCAAACCACCTCTTCATTGGATCAGATCTGGTAAACAAATTAGAGTTCAAGGAAATCTCTGAGGCAACATTTCTTTCAGGATTCAAGTATCATAGATGATTCAGGATTCAAGTATCATAGATGATTCAGTGACGGTGTCTTGTTGTATAATAAAAAAAGTATGGACTTTACTCTTTTAGAATAGCTTTGCAGGTTTGACCTGAATAAGGACATCCATAAAAGCTTGTGGCCTTCTCGTCACATGTTGTAGATCTTTAAAATAAGTTATTAACATTGTTCTGAAACTTTTAGTTACCTTGCTAAAAGTTGATAAATTGTGAAGAAAGAAATGTTTTTAGTTACCTTGCTAAAAGTTGATAAATTGTGAAGAAAGAAATGCAGAGAGAAAGAATAGGACAGAAAACAGAGTATTACAATATAAGAAGAAGAGTACAAAATGAGTACATGAAGAAGTTAATGAAGAAGTATATATTATGCAAAGGGAAATAGCTGAGCTAAATAGGCTCAAGCCAAACAAGAATAGAAAGTACAGCTGGCCAGGACAACTGGTAGTGTACAATCAGCCTATTGAGGTTACTTTATATTTAACACTCCCTCTTAAACTCAACAGTTACAAACATCAGCACTGATTATGCCTAAGTGTTGTTTCTGAAAATCAAAAACAGATTTTCCTAGTGGCTTTGTAAAGATATCAGCAAGCTGATCTTGAGAACCACAGAATTGTAGTACAATATTACCATTATTGACTTGCTTACGTATGAAATGAAAACGAGTGTCAATGTGTTTTCTTTTCTTATGAAACACATGATTTTTGGATAGAGAAATTGCTGAAGTATTGTCACAGAAAATAGGAGTTGGATCATTTTCTGTATGTGACATATCTTTCAGTATTCTTCTCAGCCACACAACTTGACAGGAAGCTGAGGTAGCAACAACATACTCTGCCTCTATAGAAGATATTGAAACAATTGGTTTCTTCTTTGATGCCCATGAGATCAGGTTCGTGCCCAGTTGAAAAACATGTCCAGATGTGCTTTTCCTGTCATCTAGGCTACCTGCAAAATCACTGTCTGTGTAACCAGAAAGTTGATTACTATCAGATTTATTGTACCATAAGCCAAAATTCAGAGTTCCAACAACATATCTCAGAACTCGTTTCACCATTTTCCAATGAGAATCTTTGGGGGATTCCATGAATCTGGAAACAAGGCTGGATGCTTACATAATGTGAGGCCTAGTTGTTGTAAGATACAACAAACTGCCTACTAAACTTTTGTACACGGTAGAGTCCACTGTAGGACCTTCATCATTCTTGCTCAATTTTGTGCCGATGGGTATAGGGGTTTCTACTGGATTGCATCCTTCCATGCGAAATCTTTTGATGATCCTGCATACTTTTGCTGACAGAAAAAAATGCCTTTCGTTGATTGATTAACCTCAATCCCTAAAAAAATTTCATTATGCCAAGATCTGTCATCTCAAACTCAGATTGCATGGCAAATTTAAAATTTTCTAACTCAAGATTTCCTGTATAGATCATGTCATCAACGTATAAACATACAATCAAAATTTTACCATGTTGATCTGTTTTGGTGTAAAGAGTTGGCTCATTTTGGCTTCTACTGAAACCACTTTTGATTAGATAAGTGTCAATTTTGCTGTACCAAGCTCTTGGAGCTTGCTTTAAGCCATACAAGGCTTTCTTCAACCGATATACTTTGGTTGGCTGCTCTTGGACTTCAAATCTAGGTGGTTGATCGACATAAATTTCTTCTTCTAAGAAACCATTCAAGAATGTTGACTTGACATTCATTTGGTATACTTGTCATTTGTGTTGGGCTACTATGGCCAATAGAGTCCTTACAGTGTCTAATCTTGCTACTGGAGGAAAAGTTTCACCATAATCAGTACCTGGTTGTTGTGAGAATCCTTTGGCAACAAGTCTTGCCTTGTGTTTTTCAATCTGCCCTTTTTCATTGAGTTTAGTTTTGTAAACCCACTTGTCACCAATACTCTTCTTGTGACTTGGAAAATCAATAAGATCCCATGTCTTGTTCTTCTCAATGGAGTCAGTTTCTTGGTTCATGGCTTGAACCCAATGTGGCTCCTTAGCTGCTTCCTTAAAAGATGTAGGTTGACATGACATTAAAGAAAAAAGGTTGTGTTGTTCAAAGTCATCCAACTGCTGATGGATTTCTCTCGAACTTCGAGTTCTCTGATTTTGTGGTTCAGAGAATGATTCTCTGATGGAAGTTGAGTTATCCTGAGAATTTTCAGGTTGCCTTTGTACCTGCAATCTTGGAAGAATAGTTTGAGGTACTTGCTGTCCTGAATTTTTTGGGTTTTCAAAACTTGGCAGCAATGAATTTTGACTGTCCATTTGTTAATTTTTTGAATCATTCCAGAATTGATTTTCTAGAAATTTTACATCTCTACTGAGAATTAGTTTCTTGGTGATTGGATTGTAAAGGCTGTAAGCTTTAGATGTTTCACTATATCTAGTGAAAATACATTTTCACTTTTGTCATCAAGTTTCTTCCTTAATTCGGAAGGTATGTGAGTGTATGCTATGCATCCGAATGTCCTTAGATGCGCAACATTGAGCTTTGTCCCACTCCATGATTCTTGAGGGACTTTCATCTTTAGACTTGTGGTTGGAGATCTATTTAGGAGATAAACTGAGCATGCTACTACGTCATCCCAAAAAATATTTGACAAACTTTTCTCTTTGATAAGTGTTCTTGCCATATTGATTATTGTCTGATTTTTTTTTTCAGCCACTCCATTCTGTTGTGGAGTATACCTAGCTATTGTTTGCATAATATTGCCTTGTGATTTGCAGAAATTTGCAAATTCTTTGGAGTTGTATTCTCCTCCTCCATTTGACCTGAGTGCTTTGATATATTTGCCACTCTGTTTTTCAGCTTCTGCCTTGAATTCTTTGAATTTTGTGAAAGTTTTAGACTTGTGTATGAGAAAATAGATCCATATTTTTCTGCTAAAATCATCAATAAACGTTAGAAAGTAAAAGATACCACCTATGGACTATGTTTGCATCGGTCCACATAGGTCAGTGCCAACAAGTTCAAGATGTTGTTTGGCTTGATTGGTAGACTGTGGAAAACTAGTTCTCTTATGTTTTCCAAGTATGCAAGACTCACATGGGGGAGTTTTCTCTTTAAAGGTAGGAAGACCTTTGACCATGGAGTTCTTCTGAAGAAGACTTAGAATCTGAAATGGTAGATGTCCAAATATTGTATGCCAAACCATTGTTTCATTCAGGGTAGATGCACTCTATTCATATGGTTGAATCATATTTACAGTTCTGAGTGTAAGGGGAAACATCCTATTTGGAGTCATCTGGATTTCAGAAATCAATTTTCTGCTGGGGTTTTTGTCATATATTTTGCAAGATGTTCCCTCAAAAAGTACCTTATAGCCATGTTCAATGAGTTTTCCTAC
Organism: Picea engelmannii; assembly: GCA_009831015.1. NCBI lineage: Eukaryota > Viridiplantae > Streptophyta > Pinopsida > Pinales > Pinaceae > Picea > Picea engelmannii. Next base: position 57,660 of record ML795804.1, read on the forward strand.
ACTTAACAAATTATGTTTCAGATCTGGAACATGATAGACATTGTTTATGTCTTTCTTGACATTCTGTTTAGTAAGAATATGAATATTTCCTTTTCCTTGAACCTTGACTAAGTAATCATTTCCAAGTGTAATATCAGATGAGATTGAAGAATCAATGCATGAAAGTAATTCTTTGTTACCTATCATGTGATTGTTGCATCCACTATCCAGCGACCAGAGATCTTTAGGTTGTTGTTCAGTGTTGTGACACAAAAGAAACATACCTCTTGAGTTTTCTCCCGTGTGATTTGACACATGTGGTCTACCTGAGAGTTGATCTGCTTTCTTCTTCCTGCATTCAGATTCATAGTGCTCATACTTTTTGCAGTAATAGCATTGAATGCTTGATTTCTCATTTGATCTTCTCCCTCTGCCTCTTTGAGGCTGGAAAATCTGATGTTGATTTTGTTGTTGTTGTCTTTGACCTTGGAAATTTTGATTCGGATACTGTTGTCTATTGCCTCCACTAGATTGAGGGTTACTGTGATTGCACAATCTTCCTTCGTGACCTCGGCTTCTTCCTCTACCTCTCCCTCTGCTAAAGGAGAATTGAGTTTTGAAAGCATTGGAGATTGACTCATCTGTGAGATGTAGTCTGGTCTCATGTGTCACCAAAGAACCAATCAGTTCATCTGTTGAGAAACATGATAGATCCTTGGATTCAAGGATTGTTGTTACAACCATTTCAAATTTCTTGAGTAAACTTTTGAGGACTTTCTCAACAATGCATTGATGAGTGATGGTTTCACCAATCAATCTCACCTAGTTCACGATGCCCATGACTCTGGTCATGAAATGATCCACATTTTCGGACTCGATCATTCTTAAAGTCTCGAATTGATTTAAGGATATCCCAGGCCTGTTTTGAAGTACCAACGCTTGTGATTTTTGAAAAAATCAATTCATCCACAAAATTTTGAATCCAAAACTTAGCTTTATTTTCTCTATTTCTCTGCGTTGCTTGAGCAATTTTCTACTGATTAGTCATGGCAGACAGGTCTGCTAGATCTGGTTCCACATATCCATGATCCACTGGATCCCAACACTCTTGTGCTTGCAAGAAGGATCTCATCCGAAGAGATCAGAACTCAGTTCTTTCCAAGAAGAATTGGACCCTGAGTAATTTGCAAGACCCTGAGTACGAAACTAGGACTCGACTACGTGTGGGAGTTCACAGATACTTGTATTTTCTTATTTTCAATATTCTAATTTTATTTGGGTGTTGTTTCACTCAGTGGATTGTAAATAGTTTGTAGTATGAAGTTTGTTTTTAAGGAATGTTGCAAACCCTATGAGACAATGGCCTCTATTAAAGTATATTTAGGAAAACCTTTCCCTACTTTCAATTTTATTCCAACTAGAGTAGATATGAGAGAAGGAACTTTAACTTTTTATCACTTCTCTTGTTATTTGTTTCATGTAGAACAAATTAGTTAGTGTAATGTATTTCATGTAGAACAACTTAGTTAGTGCAATGGAAACAATTTTTTGTGTAGATTGAAGGATTTTGGGCCTCCACTTATCAAAAGTTTTCATTTCAATTAAAGCAACTTTGTTTAGGGAGAATGACAAAATAAATAAATAGATTGAACATACTTTTCTTTTCACGAATCAAAAGCAAGTTTTATATCCAATATTTTATCATGATTGCTATTTTTTATTTAATTTGTGTGGAAATTGTAGATGTGGTCATTGAAGAGTTGTATATAATCATAATCCTTGTTTTAATTTATTTCAAAATTCTAGTGGTTCAACTAAGCAATCCCATTTTCATGTTTTCTCTTGGATTCTTAGGATATACTTTAGATTTCAAGTGTTTTGTCAATGTGGCATGACACCAAAATAGTGTTCATGTAGTATTTGAAGGTTTGCAATGTTCATGTAAGTGTGATATTTTTCTACTACTATTACAAGAGATGAAGAGTGGTGCCACAATCCATCCATATATTGTAGTTCTATAATGATGGTTAAAAAATTTGGCACATGTGTCAAAGTGGTAGTTTATTGAAGCTTAGTTAAAGTTATGATGTTAAAATAGTTTTTGTTCAAAGGATTGCAATAATCAAGTAAGATTCTTCAACAAGATAAGCCAACGTCCCCTGGAGAGCCACCGATTTACATAGAGAGAAATATGGGCCTCAATTTTATTAAAGAACCCTAATTGGCTTGAGAACCAATATGAATTTGGATTAAAAAAAAAACTAGATACTTAAACCCAACATCAACAACTTCTCGAGGAAAGGGGAGGGTCAAATCTAAAGCTTCCAAAACTTTAGTATATAGGGTATTATACAATAGGCTTGACTTGAAAAGATTGATTGATCACATTCTTTTCATCAACAACGTTCTCCTCTTTAGTGTAGGGTCTCCAAAATATTTTCTAGAGATTAAAATAATTATTGATATATATTGTTTGGTTAAAGTGATGAATTTCAATCTTTAATAATAAGTTCATGAAGTGGATCCCCAAGGGAGGTTCACTTGTCCCATCGAAGTCTATTCTAGAAAGCATCCCTGTGTAATAGGCCTCTATAACTAAAATCCCCGAGGGTATTCTAACCAAAATCATAAATAAGAGATTTCAATTTCTCTAGTTTGGAAAAGGGTTTTCTAAGGGTATTCATCTTGTTAAATGGTTAGTTGTTCGTCTTCCTAAAAGGCTTGGAGGGTGGGGAGTGAAAAATATTTATCTCTTTTTTCAAGAGATGGTGGAGACGAACTTATCAAGGCTTACTTATAATGATTCCTTGTGGGGAAGAGTTATGAAATACAAGAAATTGGTTGGTGTATCCATTGATGATTGGTATAGGTATCCTAGGAAGTCTAATAAGAACAATTCTCAGGTTTGCAAAGCATTGGTTGAGGCTTTTCCATTAGTTGGTAATTGGATGGTGTGGTGTATTGGAGATGAAAGGAATGTCCGACTCGATGAATACCCTTGGATAGGTGTTGATGTTGGTTTATGGCTTTCATCTAATCTTATATATGCTCTTGATGGATAAGGATTTTTTTTCTTATCAATGCATAGTCCTAAAATCACCATGAGTTTGGAGTGAGACAGTGGAAGTGTTCTTCTGAGTTGGGTTTAGAAGGTGCTTTGGAAATTGAATGGAAAGGGTATGTTAACAAGCAATTTTATAGCTTCATTAATCTCTCTAACGATGATATTGACTCTCTAACGTGGTCAAAAAATCTTTTAACAAGAATCTATATAATGAAATTGGGATACGCTACCCAGGTGGAATCCCATTTTCTTGGTGATAAGGTTTGGTGGTGGGATAAGGTATGGAAGCTTCATGGTCCTCTTAAATATAATAATCTATTATGGATTTATTTAAAGAATAAGCTTCTCCCTTGGGAAAATGGACTTAAGCGTGGCTAGATTGGTCCGAGTAGGCGTTTGGTTTGAAAAGTTGATTCATAATTTGTTGATCAGATATTTGTGTCATGTGCTTATCTTAAGGAAGTTTGGCATATTATTTCCTGTAATTCCAACCCAAAGTATAACTGGTCCAGTTTATGTTTGGTCGACTGTGTTTTAGACTAGTTTATAGATGCATCTATGTCTTTCTTTATGTCCTTCCCTTATCATTTGGTGTATAATGTTTGGTGGGATCATAATATTTTTGTTTTTTAGGTTATCCTTACTCCTATAGAGCTAAAAACTAGTCTAGTGGGAATTTTTTCTCTTGAGCACAAATATGAATACAAAGTGTTATCACTATAATAATTTCTCGGAATCTAAATCTTCAGATTTGGTGGAATGCTAAATCAGTATAGAAGAGTGTTATATTAGTGGGTGGGGTCCTATCTGGCGGGCAGGGTTAAATTGGTGGAGACACAGAAGTAATGGCACCCGATGAACCATAGATCTCATGCAACCTAGATCAATAGTTAGGAGACATATTGGGCAAAGAACTAGCACAAAGGTTAAGCACTAGAGAGTGGGTTGGGGAAAATACCATGGTTTCAACCCATGGACACATGTCACCTCCATAAGCATATCGGGAGGAAAAGCGGGTAAGCGTGAAACTACTCAACCACGCCCTAATGTCACATGTTCTAATATTATTTGAATATGTCAAATAAAAAAATCGCTTGTGGAAAGGGAAAGGTGACGACCGATCAAATCACCTCATGCCACTAGTTCAGGTACTTTGCATCCGTGCAATGGCAAGTGAGCATCGCCAGATAACTAACTCAAAGGCTCATCATTCGAAATAGATTGGCCAAACATGATAAACCAACGTACCTGCAAGTAATCTTATCAGTAGTTCATGATTGGCATTCAATTACAACTTTCATTCAAAACATGGGCTACATTATTCTGTTTTGGGTGATTAACATTATGTTTTAGAATGGGGTAATCATAGGTCAAATTATTCAACTAAGGAATATAAGTTCATTCTTTCTGCAAAACCAGGGAAGATGGATACGATAGACCAAGTAGCCTTCAACAAACCAGGATTTTCAACTAATATGACAAATTCATCAATGAAGAAGAAAGAGAAACTGGTTGCTCGAATATTAGCAACAAAATTTTATACAAAGCCTTCCGGAGAGCCAGGGGTGGATGAAGATGTAAAATTAAATCCCATCATGAAGGAATTAATCATCAACCGATACACGGACAGGCGCTACAAGTGAGCAGTAAAGAGGAAGAAGAGTAAGAGACAAAAGACATGGATCAAAGATAAGGTGGTCGAAAGAGTTGGGGAAAACCAACCTACATGGCTTGATTCGTTAAAAGAAGAAATTGCCAAGACGAAATAGATTGCAGGATAAATTTAGTGTGTGTCAGAGAATTTTGTAATAATATTGACAGATGGACTTCAGGGCAAAAAACCTCAAATATGTTATTTTTGTTTATAATGTTTCCTAGAAATTAGGAGTTCGGTTGCTGTATGTTACTCTTTTGTAACCGACAACTATTTTTGGAAATTTGGAGAATATGATTTGTTTTGAATCCCCAATGTAATATAATTATATATACTATTACAAAGATAAATAAATGGTTGGATAGACCAAAGAGGGGCCTTCCCTCGTAGCAGGAAGACTTTGTAAATCCATGGAGCTAAAGTGAATATACAATGCAAAAGCATTTTGAATTGTTTATGAAAAGATTCTAATGGTTGTGATATGAGTTATGTTTTCTATCATAGTGTGTACTTCTTATGTTTTTGAAATCCCATTTATATTTTCCTATTTTAAATTAGAGAGTTAAGAGTCTAGAATTCGTCTTATGATGCTCTTGACTTAGCAATTTAAATGATGTAATTCTCTTCTTAACTAATTCAGAATTCATTTTAGTAATGCTCTAATGTAGTTATTTGTTTTCTCTTTCTTTTTACACCCCGCTTAAACTCAGTTAATAACTTAGATTCATTGCCTCATTTAGCCTTTATCCTCTAGAGAGTTCTACATGCCAGTCAATGTTTTCATTCACTTTCAAAATTTTTACTCCATAGCCCTGAGTGCCCCTCCCCTTCCTTCCCAACAACTTTATAAAAACCCCCAAAACAAACTAAATCTAGCCACTGATTTCCAAATAAATATCAAGTGACAAGAGAGAGCCCTCTTCGAGTTGAGCAGGCTAGTGCCCAGCTCTAAAGTAGGTTGAAACAATTACCTCTGTCGTTTGTCTATCAGCCAGAGAAAATTTATAGAGTGCTAACATCCTAGCACCATTGCCGAGGATGAATTGAAAATGTTTCCATGGGAAAGAACGACAAAATCAAGTTCTAAGTTATGAGAGAAGTGGACACTTGGGCACATATTGGTTTTATTCCTTCTCTTGCGGCTCCACACATCAAAAATCAGTTTCAAGGTGATTCCACTAGTAGAAGAATCCAAAAATTTAAATTTTCAATGGCGACTCCACTCTCAATGCAGAATCTAGCTTCCAAAATATTATTGGCGACTCCAATCAAGCTTCAAATCTAATTCATAGACTCCACTGGAAGATAAGATCCCTTGACAGAGCTATGAAAAGGCATTATGGAAGAAAACAAGTACTTAAAATTGGATTTTTTCCAAGGCATTTTATTGTTTGTTAGAAGTTTCCTCTGGTCCTTCCTTGAACATGTTAGACAAATTTTTCTTTATCTATTGCATTATAATGATGATCATGAGAATATTGCAATTGTATATCCTCCTCTTAAATTTGTACATGCATATCCTCATTGTATCACTGATTTTGATAAAAAAATCCCATCTGAGCGATGTGATGACCATAACCAAGTTAATGAACCTCATGAAACCAAGGTTGATATTTCTCCACCTGCGCTTGATCCAACACCCTCCAACACTTAGCATATATACATACCCTTAAAGTTACCCCACATCCTTCATGATTTTCCTCCAAAACACTGTGAGTACCTACCTATGTCTGATGGGGAACTTGATGACATCTCAGCTTAAAAACACATCCAAGGGTTTGAACATTTTATGGATTTGTTTGAGATTGACCATGATGATGTTTGTATGATGGACTTCTCTCAATCCTTGAAAGGGGATACCAAATACTATTTTAAACATTTTCATCCAGAGACAATTAGCTCATGGGAGGAATTGAAGGATGCCTTTTTAAAGTTTTGGGGCAGGAGGAAATCTTTTGATCTACAGCTTATAAAGTTATATGATTTAAAAAAGAAAAGCAATGAAAATATTTCTATATTCAGTATAAGGTTTTCCAGTACCTATTACAATTTTCCCAAATAAATTCAACCTACTGAAGTTGTTGCCATGCTCCATTATGCAACTACTCTTCATCCATATTTTTCTTTCCTCCTGATGGAAATAATACCTAATTCCTTACAAATTATTTTTAATGACGCTCAAGACATTCAACACAATATCCAATCATGAAAATAGATTCAAAATGAGGGGTTGAATCCTCAAGAACATGAAAGTGAATATGAACATAAATTTGATTGAATATTGAGCATAGAATTGACAATATAATAGGTCTTCTTGAAGTTTCCAATGTTAATGATTTTGCAAAAGATTGTATTCCACTTATTGAAAAAGGAGGTGCTAATTTAGCTTCTGATCTATCCACTGATGAGCATGGAGCTGATTGTTTCATATATTCATTTGTAAACTACCAAGAAGATGAGTTTGCAAATCAGTCTGTTGAAGAGAAGGTTGATGTACCAAGTTTGTTCTTGTTGGATGGCATTGCCTATATCGTTGATTTTCTTATATATGATGAATATGATGATGATTATGAGGCTGACTTCCTAGAACAACCAACTAGATGTTCTCTATCAGAAATTGTTCCTCTTCAGTAGTGTAATGAAATAAACCAGCCTACATATCACAGTTACCAAGAAAAAGTATTGAATCTGCTGAAGGAAATTCATTATCTTTATGCTTTTCTTCATTTAAATTTATGAAAGAAAATTCCAAAATCATCATTGAAGCAATGGAATCTGTGCTGATGCCAAATTACATTGATTCACTGGAACAAATTGATAAGAAATTGCAACCATTGGTTAAAGAGAAACTTGAAAGTAAGTGTGTTCGACAATCTAAAATAATTGGGGAACATGCATATGAAAATAATGAAGAGAATGAAGAGGGATTGGAAACATGTGAAATAACCTTGCCATTGTGTTTTTCTTCTTTCAAATTGTTGAAGAAAAATGTTTATAATGTTTCAAATCACAAATCCTCCAGACATGATATAGAATATTCATAAAGAAATGGACTTGCAAATGAAAACTATCTTCCTCTATGTTTCTCTTCTTTTGAATTGTTGAAATAAAATCATGAGATAATAGAGGAACAAGGAAAGTATGATTGCATTCACAATGGCATTATTTTACATGAGCAAATTGTTATCAGTGAAGAAGGCCAACAACCTTCTCATACAATTAATGATCATGTGGCCGATTACATGGAAGGTTACTTCAATTTAGATTTGCAACATGTGCTCAGCTATCATCTTGAAAAGGAAAATGAATTTGATCAATAAATTGTTATTAAAGGTTATTTTCCTCCCTCTGAAACTAATATAAATATGTAACAAGATTTGTAGCAAGGCAAATCATTTCAAAGTTGCCTTTCTTCCCCCGAGAATGATGTGGTGGTCCAATTTGTAAGTGGCCTAGACATGGATGAGGATTTTGAAATTGGATCTATGGAAACTTCAAGTAGTGAACAAACTAATTACATAGAGTTTCAAGAAAGAAACAAAACAATGTATGCCAATTTTCAATCAGAAATATAGAAAGGTAATGAAAAGGAAACAATTTTATTTGATTCATTTGAAAATCATGGTTCTGAAAATGCATCCATGGGAACTGTGGACTATGAAATAATACATGATGTTCGCTTTTCACATTTGCAAGAAGATTATGAGAAGAAACTTATTTAAATTCATTCATTTGAAAGTCAAAATGACAATACTCAAGCAAATTTCTAGAAGGTTAATAAAACCAAATCAAAACCATTTGATGTACAAGAGGATAACCTTGATGCACATAGTATGGATGTCATATTTAAATATGTTCAAGGATGTATGAATGTTTTTGTTGATATGCATGGAATATTAGACAAACCTATTGCTGGCGTTTCATTTGAAAGTGTTCCCAAAACTGAAGAAATAGAGCAAGAGAAACAAACACTTATGAAAGAGGCTTGTCTTTCTGTTTTTGCTCATCAAGAAGAAATAATTTTTCATGATTTTCAAGATCTCATGGCCATCCTATTACAGTCTTAAGTGAAGGAGGAGTTTGTCTCATTCATAAGCTCAGGTTTTGGATTCAACTTTTTTTTTTCCAGTTCCCATCTTTTACATTTGTTCGCCTACTTAAGAAAGATGTGAGTGAAGAAAAATCGGGAAGCCAATTGCTTGATTAGCTACATTGGCACTTCAACATCACTTGAGTGAGTATTCATTTCATAAGTTTTAGGGTAGTTAGGTGAAAATAAGATTGTCAGTCAATCAATTTTTGGATTTCCAGTAGTGTGTACAGTTAGATTTTAGCAGTGTATTCAGTGATCAATATCCAGTTGAGAGTAGTGTGCAGAGTTTGGTTTTCAGCAGACACTGGCGACAGGTCAGAGCAGGATACAGACATATTTTGAGAAACCCAATGGATCCGAAACCTGGTCTAGAAGTTATTTTCTTCCTCATAGGGAGGGTAACATCCCCAATTGGAGCCTATGTTATCACTATAATAATTTCTTAGAATCTAAATCTTGAGATTTGGCGGAACGCTAAATCAGTATAGAGGAGTGTTAGATTAGCGAGTGGGGTCTTATCTGGTGGACAGGGTTAAATTGGCAGAGATGCAAAAGTAATGGGACTCGAAGAACCATAGATCTTGTGTAGCCCAGATCAATGGTTAAGAGACATATTGAGCAAAGAACTAGTGTGAAGGTTAAGCACTAGAGAGCGGGTTGGGGAAAACACCGCGGTTTCAACCCATGGACACATGACACCTCCAGAATCATATTGGGAGGAAAAGAGGGTAAGAGTGAAACCACTCAACCACACCCCGATGTCACATGTTCTAATGTCATTTGAATATGTCAAATAAAAAAATCATGTGTGGAAAGGGAAAGGTGATGACCGATCAAATCTTGTCATGCCACTCATTCATGCACTTTGCGTCTATGCGATGCCAGGTGAGCACTGCCATATAACTAAATATAAGGATCATAATTTGAAATATATTGGCCAAACGTGATAAACCAACGTACTTGCAAGTAATCTTGTCAGTATTTCATGATTGGCACTCAATTACGATTTTCTTTCAAAACATGGGCTACATTATTCTGTTTTGGGCGATTAATGTTCTATTTTAGAATGAGGTAATCACAAGTCAAATTATTCATTTAAGGAAGATAAGTTCATGCTTTTTTCAAAACCAGGGAAGGTGGATACGACAGACCAAGTAACCTTCAACGAACCAGGATTTTCAACTAATATGACAAATTCATCAATGAAGAAGAAAGAGAAACTAGTTGCTTGAATCTTAGCAACAAAATGTTATACAAAGCCTTCGGGAGAGCCAAGAGTGGATGAAGAGGTAAAATAAAATCCCATCATGAAGGATTTAATCATCAACGGATATGCATAAGGGTGCTACAAGCGAGTGGTAAAGAGGAAGCAGAGCAAGTGACAGAAGACAAGGATCATAGCTGAGGTGGTTGAAAGCATTGAGGAAAACCAAACTGCATGGCTTGATACGTTAAAATAAGAAATTGCCAAGATGAAATAGATTGTAGGCTAAATTTAGTGTGTTTCAGAGAATTTTTTAATAATATTGACAAATGGCCTTCAAGGAAAAAAACCTCAAATATGCCAGTTTTGTTTATAACATCCCCTAGAAATTGGGAGTTCGGTTGTTGTACGTTACTCTTTTGTAACCGACAACTATTTTTGGAACTTTGGGGAAGATGATTCATTATGAATCCCAGATGTAATCTACCTATATATACTATTACAAAGATAAATAAATGGTTGGATGAACATAAGAGGGGCCTGCCCTCGTAGCATGAAGACTTTGTAAATATATGGAGCTAAAGTGAATATACAATGCATAAGCATTTTGAACTGTTTATGAAAAGATTCTAATGGTTGTGATATGAGTTATGTTTTCTATCATAGTGTGTACTTCTTATGTCTTTGAAATCCCATTTACATTTTCCTCTTTTAAATTGGAGAGTTGAGAGTCTGGAATTCGTCTTATGACGCTCTCGACTTAGCAATTTAAATGATGTAATTCTCTTCTTAACTAATTCAGAATTCATTTCAATAATGCTCTGATGCAGTTATTTGTTTTCTCTTTCTTATTAGACCGCTCTTAAACTCAGTTAATAGCTTAGATTCATTGCCTCATTTAGTCTTTATCCTCTCGAGAGTTCTACAGGATAGTCAATTTTTTCATTCACTTTCAGAATTTAGACTCCATAGCCGTGACTTTCCCTCCCCTTCCTTGCCAACAACTTTATAGAAAAACCCAAAGCAAACTAAATCTAGCCACTGATTTCCAAAGAAATATCAAGTGACACGAGAGATCCCTCTTTGAGTTGAGTAGGCTAGTGTCCATCTCTAAAGTAGGTTGAAACAGTTACCTCTATCATTTGTCTATCAACCGGACACAATTTACAGAGTGCTAACACAAAGTCAAAATGATAAGGGTTCCAGTCATGCCTTAGTTGAATTTTGACCTTCCTTGGGGTGTTTTCGACTAGGCTTGTTAGGGTATTCCTCCAAAATGTGACATTGGGGTGGTTGTTTTCCTAATCCTATCCTAGTATTTGCATGTTATGTTTTCCCCATGGAATGGATTGAATATAAATGTTGAGTTCTCTGCACACTCCTCTATTTTTCATCTAGGCACAATGTAAGGAAGATGCAAGTTATGGATTATTCAAAGATATTCATTGATTGAGACATCAAAAGAAACAAGGTTCATGTTGTTCGTCTTAGGCACTTACAATAAGAAATCCATGCCTCTCTTCAGTATTTTGAGTGGACTTCCTTCTCTCATATATATATGGATTTGAACATGTAGGGAGACTCTCTCTCCAAACAATCTCTCCTTCTTGATGAAGGGTCTTTTGCTTCTTATCAATTTTTCAAAGGGGTAGAATGCATGTGATAAAGTTTTCTAATTCTTATATTTTCTAATAAAGTTTTTATTAATTCATAATATATGGGTATATAAAACACAATTATGCATGTGATACTATATAAGTTCTAATAAACAATGCTCGGTAAATTTAAAACACATACTTAAATTTAAAACCCAATTGAACATATATCTTATCTTTATATCTCTTATTAGTCCCCGTCGAAGGTGTAGAGGGACTATAGCAATCAATAATTCATTGAATTCATATTAGTTTGTTGTTTGACTAAAAATATTTGCATAATATCTATTGTTGGAAGTAAGGAACTAAAAACATTGATTTTTGTATAATAAAAAATATCATATATGTCATGATCTGATTGGATAGTAGGTTGGAGGTCTTATTGCCAGCGTCAATATTCACAATGTTTGATATGTTAGCATATCCAAAGTTCTTGATCATATACAATATTTCTTAGTATTTATTTTTTTCTTGAAATGTTTGGATATCCAATGTTTTGAAGATAGAGAGTCATTTTTTATTAGTTGACTTCATATTAGTTTGTCCTTTGAATATGTTTATTTTTTACATAGCCTCTATTATTCGAACTATTGTTACTAAATTTTTTTTATTGTTATAAAATAATATAATTAATGTTTTTTCGTACATAAGAGACCTGCCACACTGCCTCGATGAAGATCCTTGGATAGGTGTTGATGTTGGTATATGGATTTCATATAATCTTATATATGTTCTTGAGGGATAGGGATTTTTTTTCTTATCAATGCACAGTCCTAAACTCACCATGAGTTTGGAGCGAGACTGTGGAAGTGTTCTTTTGAGTTGCGTTTAGAAGTTTCTTTAGAATTTGAATGGAAAGGGTATGTTAATAAGAAATTTTCTAGCTTCATTAAGTTCTCTAATGCTGATATTGACTCTCTGGCATGGTCAAAAAATCTGTTAACAAGAGTCTATACAACGAATTTGGGATACACTACCCAGGTGGAATCCCATTTTCTTGGTGATAAGTTTTGGTGGTGGGATCAGGTATGGAATCTTCATGGTCCGCTTAAATATAATAATCTATATGGATTTCTTTAAAGAATAAGCTTCTCATTTTGGAAAATGGCCTCAAGCGTGGCTAGATTGGTTCGAGTAAGCGTTTGTTTTGAAAAGTTGATTCATAATTTGTTGATCACATATTTGTGTCATGTGCTTATCTTAAGGAAGTTTGGCATATCATTGCATGTTAGGTTTTCCCTAAGGAATGGTTTGAATATAAATGTTGACTTCTCTTCCTTGTGGGTGCTCTTCTATTTTTCCTCTAGACACAATGTAAGAACACAATGTAAGGAAACTGCAAGTTACAAGTGATTCAAAGATATTCATTGATTGGGCCATCAAAAGAAAGAAGGTTGATGTTGTTAGTCTTAAGCACTTACAGTAAGAAATACATGACTCTCTTTAATCTTTTGAGTGGACTTCCTTCTCTCATATATATAGAGAGTTGAACATATAGGCAAACTATCTCTCTAAACAATCTCTCCTTCTTGATGAACGGTCTTTTGCTTCTTATCAATTTTTCAAAGGGGTAGAATGGGAAGGTATGGACTTTCACCTCTAGCTCTTATCATTATCAAATTTATTTGAGCTATTTTCCATAGTTCTACCAACACATTTCTACAAAGGATTGTTTATGATCTAGTTCATGACTTGATACTTTTTGTAGGGGTCCATTCTCCCGATTGTATGCTTGTCCAAAAGTGGACGCAAGTGGTGAGTTTTGTAGTTTGTATTTGTATTAGTCATTGGAACAACTGCATGTATGTCGTGTGTGGTCTAAAAGCGGTTGTAATTGATCAGTTATGTTTTAGTCCTTAATATAGTTCAGACTAAGTTCTACTTTTTTTAATGGACGCACAGACATTATGACTACTGTTAAGGTGTCTCTTGATAGTGATTAACCTCTCAAACCTTGGTATGATTGATGCGACAATGAATATTCCCATTTCAGGACATATGTCCGATCGATATGTATTATTAAAAGCTTATTTAATCTGACACTTTATAATATAGGCAACGCCTATTGGCGTAACAAGCTCCGCTTCTCATAGTGCAGAATAGTAAATCATGGAAACAACAAAAATCTCCAGAAAACATAACATAATAGGGTTCTTTGTTATTGAAACTAATATAAAGCCGTAAATCATTACATAGTTATTCTGTTCTACTCTTCTTCGATCTTCCATGACCCTTGCTTGATTCCTTTCGGCAATCCCCGCAATATTTCCTGAATGTGCATGAAACTCAAGCACACCGGTCCTTTTAGATTCTCCAACATACATCCACAACTCTTTCAATTTCTTTTAACAAATGATTGTGTCAATTTATTTCAACAAATTCTACACTTCTTTACTTCTTTAGGCACCACAACCTTCAATTCCTCCTTGCCATCCTTGGGGATAGCAAGAAAACAAAACATTGGCTTCTTGAATTCTTCGAAGAGTTCTTTCCCTAAACGCATCGTTAACCCACTGTTACATTCTTCAAATGCAAGAGTCTTCTCCTCTAAACTCTCATAAATTGAGAGTAGTCATGTTACATTCTTGAAATGCAAGAGTCTTGTCCTCTAAACTCTAAGAAATTGAGAGTAGTCATATTGTATACAGCAAAAATTATATTTCTTATTTTATTATTGATTTAATATATTTATTAAGCTTAAGATACATATGTTATTTTAACCATACAATCCATACAGTCCATTTAGTTGAAATAATCTATAAACCTTACACATAAATAAGATCTAGATATAACAAACTTCTAATCAAACATCTCACTTAGAGATTACAATAATTAATACTTTTTATGATGAGGAATCTCAAATATTATGTACAAGACAAGTAGGAATTAATTACTCCAACACCCTCCCTTAGCTAGTACTTGGATTTGATCTCTGATTTTTGTCATCTCTATCTGGTATAGTCTTCATCAACATATCTATTCACTTCTTAAATATCATAGACTATGCTCTTTCACACAACCATTTGTTCTAGCTACCACTTGATTAATTGAAGATACAATTGCTTCTCACCATCAATTTCGTATTTGTAATGACTCACAATTCTATATGTTTTGATCTTCCAAAATACATGTTGGTTGTGGAGCCTGATTATCTTCCTGATGCAAAGGTCCTTTGCTTTCAGCCGTGTCTATACCCCATGAAGTATTTACACCCTAGAAGTATGTACACTCTTCCACGCGGTGGAGTGCAGAGGGGGGGTACCCCCTCTGCGGGGTCCGAGGGGTCCATCCCCCTGGCTGGGGGGTCTGGGGGCAAGCGGGCGTTCGGGGGAGAAGCCCCCGAAGCAAAAATTGCCTTGTAAAAGTATATTGTAATTTCATTGTAAATCTGGACCGTTCATTATAAGGTCGCAGATCTAACGGTAGAGATTATGTTAGGGTTTTTTTCCCTAGAAGGTAACCCTCTTTTATTAGGGAAATGCATTGCGGCTATGTACGAGGGTGAATATTGTATTCTTAGAGAGGAGACTGTGAGAGAAATAAGAGGAAGTTACAGCGGGTTTTGTTGTAGGTTGTATCCCTTCATTTGCTGGATAATAATAAAGGAAGGACCTGGCAATTTCTCTGGTGGATGTAGCCCACACTGGGTGAACCACTTAAATCTATGTCTCTCTTGTATTGTGTGTCTTCTGTGTTTTGTTTCTGCATTTGTTTTATTTTATTGCTTCGCGGTCTTGTTTTTCTAACAACTGGTATCAGAGCGTAAGGTAACTTGCAGGAAAAGAGGGTTCCTGGTTCGAGTGGGAGCAATGTCAGAACATGAATAGTTTAGGGTCGAGAAATTTAACGGCCAAAACTACTAGTTATGGAAGATGCAGATGGAAGACTATTTATATTAGAAGGATCTATTCCTACCATTGAGTGGAGTAGCAAAGAAGCTGACGGCCATGAAGGACGAAGAATGGGAGATTCTTGACAGAAAGGCTCTAGGAACGATACGGCTGAGCCTGGCAGCGTAGGTGGCTTTCAATATCTCGAAAGAAAAGACAACAAAGGGTTTGATGGATACGTTGGCCAAACTATATGAAAAACCCTCGGTGTCGAATAAGGCATTTCTAATGAAAATATTATTTAATATGAAGATGTCAGAAGGTGGGTCTGTTGCAGATCATTTAAATGAATTTAATACGGTTACTAATCAACTAAGTTCTATAAAAGTGGACTTTGATGATGAGGTTAGGGCTCTTTT
>ML795804.1:91557-104233 GCA_009831015.1 Picea engelmannii
TGAGTGGGATATTGTTGTCTATTTCCTCCATTGTTATGAGGGTTACCCTGAGTGTTCCCTCTTCCTCTACTTCTTCCTCTGCCTTTCCCTCTTTTGAATGAGAATTGAGATTGGAAGGCATTTGAGATTAACTCATCTGTGAGGTGTAGTCTCGTCTCATGTGTCACCAGAGAACCAATTAGTTCATCTATTGAAAATCTTGACAAATCCTTGGATTCAAGGATGGCTGTTACAACCATTTCAAATTTCCTTGGTAAACTTCTGAGAATTTTCTCAACAATTCATTGATCAGTGATGGTTTCACCAATGAGTCTGATCTGGTTCACGATGCCCATAACTCTGGTCATGAACTGATCTACAGTTTCAAACTCTGTCATCCTGAGAGTCTCGAATTGTGTCCACAAGGACTGTAGTTTAACTGTTTTTACCCTGTCATTTCCTTGGTAGGACGTTTTGAGGATGTCCCAGGCCTGTTTGGAAGTACCACCGCCTGTGGTTTTCGAAAAAATCGAATCATCCACAGAATTTTGAATCCAGAATTTCGCTTTGTTTTCTTTTGTCCTCAGAGTTGCCTGAGCAATTCTCTGTGCATTTGTCATGGCAATGAGGGCGGCTAGATCTGGTTCCACATAGACAAGACCCACCGGTTCCCAGCACTCTTGTGCTTGTAGGAATGACCTCATTCGAAGAGACCAGAATTCGTAATTCTTACCCAAAAGAATCGGACCCTGAGTTGGGTCGAGATTGCTAGTCGACGCCATTTTTTAAAAAAGCTTAAAAAATAGAGGGGAAAAAAAATTTGTATTTACCTCCAATCTCAGAGATTGTCGATTCGCCGATGGCATATAGGAGCTTATCGGGCTTTAGATGGCCCTTGTTCTCCTTGCAATGTAACCACGCGCCTTGTGTAAGCGCTACGGGCTTTTCCCGTTCCTTTGGCTTTCAAATCGCCGAAATGCGAAAAATAGCTTTTCAACTTTTCAACGGTCTAGATCATGCATTGATCGGATGGTCCAGATTGTATTGGGATATTGCGATTTTTGATGTCAAGGTTCTTTGCCTCCTCGATTTCGCGATCGCCGATATTCCGATGGCGTGCTTCCTTTCAGGACTTTTCCCGATTTCGTTGATTGCTGCCACGTGTCCCAGCAGACGGACGGTCGTGATCTCTCCTCACGATTTCACGATATGATGTGTCCTCGACCTCTTGTCTCCAGGATCCGCGAAATGCCGAATCCCGAAAAACCGATGCACTCACTTATCGGGAATTTTCTCGAAAGCCTCGATCTCTGCCACACGTCCTGAGCAGATGGATGGCTAGATTTGCGTCGAGGATTTCACTGGAAAGAAACCCGATCAATTGTTCTCAGGTTTCACGATTTTCCGAATCCCCATGTGCCGATGGCGCTTTCCTCTTCGGGACTTTTTCCGAGTCGCTGGATTTGCGCCACGCGTCCAGGATAGATGGACGGTCCTAATGCGTCATCGGGATATCGCGACTTGCGATGATCCAAACCTCTGTCAACGTGAAACCCCGAATGCCGATACGCTGACGGTGCCCTTGATGTCTGCCACGTGTCCGGTTAAAAATGGATGACTGAGATCTTATCGGGATTTCGTGTATCGCAATTTCGCGAGTTGCGATCTCAATTTTCATTGACAACTTGAAACCCCGAATGCCGATATGCCGATGGGATAATCTGCTGCCACCTGTCCTATGAGATGGACGGCTGTGATCATTTCAGGATTTCACGATTTTGCGTATCGGAGTTTTTGGAGAGAGGATTCTTTCGCTCCTCCAACTCCCGATTCCCGATTGTATGATGGGATAGGATCTTGCCACGTGTCTCTTGATCGGACGGTCAAGGTGACGTCGGGATTTCGCATGTGAAAAAACCTCCTATGCGCTCCACACGACTAATCGTCGTGCAACTTCTTGCTGATCTAATG
The DNA here is from genome assembly GCA_009831015.1 of Picea engelmannii. NCBI lineage: Eukaryota > Viridiplantae > Streptophyta > Pinopsida > Pinales > Pinaceae > Picea > Picea engelmannii. Next base: position 93,508 of record ML795804.1, read on the forward strand.
GTTGTTGGGCCTGTGTTCAAGATCTGACGGCTGAAATTATTTCACCTGTTCCACGCTTTCTTGTTCCCTTTTGAATTGGTTTTCCGCCTCGAATTCGTATGCAGGATGAATCTTATGGCCTCACTAGTTGTTCCTTGCGTGTTTGACGCGATCTTTGATGAATTTGACAGAATTCCTTCTGTGGAAGAAAAGATTCGTGAATCTTTCAAAAATTTGAAAGAAGTTCACGAATTCTTCATTATCTGCTACAATCTTTGACAGATTTGAGCAATTTCTTGAAATCTTTAAATGATTCTGCCTTTCTCATGAATCTTTAACAATTTTGAGCGTTTTCTTCGAGTTCTTTAAGCGAACATCCATTCTGCAACTCTTCTGCGTCAATCTTTGACGGTTCTTTGAAAAACTGTGCAGGTTTCTTTAAAGTTTCTTCTCCTGCTATCCCTGCTTCCTCCGCAAGCTTCTTACGGAAATCTTTAAAGAGTATTGCAGACAACTTTCCAAACCTTGTGAAGAGTCTGTGACGCGTGCTCTCAAGATCCGTGAGGCTCTACGCTGTGAGGATCGAGTTGCTCTCCTGACTGTGTGAAGAGGCTTACTGCTGAAGCTCTGATACCATGATAAATTGTGAAGGACAGAGAAATGCAGAGAGAAAAGAATAGTATATTCAAATGTATGAAAAAGTACAGAACTTAGAAGATCACTCTTACAATGTAAGATGGTTGAGCTATATATGCTCAAGCAAGACAAAAATAGAAAGTACAACTGTCCAGTACAGCTGGCAGTGTACGGTCATACTGTTGAGGGTACAATATATTTAACAGGTGCCAATAAAGAGAAGGAAATTCTACAAAATGCCGAAGTCAACTCTTTTGCCTCTTATCAACTTAGAATTCAGGTTCAGATGATGGATTTGATGCTTCACAAAGTCTGGTGCAAACACATGACTAAAAATTTGGTGCAAGCACAAACATGGGTAAAATGTTGGCTTTGGTGTTGATACTAGTGTTGGTGGTGCTTCAATTGGCCCAACAAAATCAAATAGATGTTTTTGGGGAAATTTATGCTACTACCTTTCAACTAAGAGGATCTAAAGATGGGTATCGATCTCTTGCTTCTCGCTCAACTGAATATATTCAAACTAACTCACTATATCCGGTAGGGCATTCTCTAATCAGTTAGGTTATCCCTAAGGAGTGTTTCCTTATATAATAAATGTAATAAATGTATTATGTGATCAATTGACCAAGCTATTTCCTTCAATCATTTTTGAGCATGCTATAATGAAAATGGTTTTCGTTAGTGTTGGGAATGACTGGGGATAATTGTATTTATGCCTCCGCTGGAAACATAGACTTAACATTTCCTAGGGTTTAACATTTTGTTACTAAGTACTGTATAATACACAATTTTATTAGTTGCAAAGGAGATGTGGCAGAACCCTCGTCATGGCAGCCAGACACACGACAAGTATTGGGCACGCGAGAGAAGGGCTTGTTGAGGCACACGAATAGTACACAACATATTGGATGACATCAATTTTCCTGGGTTAATGTTTTCAATGCTTAAGAAGACCAACCTCTTGGAAGAAATGGAACGTAAGAAGGACCACCCTACTCAAACGACTCTCTTTTATGTTGATGAACTATCTCAACTCTCTGAGATCGATTTGGAAATTTGATACCTTTTTCATACGAAAAAGGGAAAAAGCAAAAAAAATAGGCAAGTAGGGTGTAAATCCTTTTTGTCACAAGAAAGAAATTTACAGCTAGTGATAATTGCAAGAAATTTACAGCCAGTGATAATTACATATAGATAAATATAATATATATATCTTTATTTCTTTATATGCCTTATAGTTTGTATCATTGATTACCTATCTTGCTGGCTCACAATACAATGTGATAAATATAATATATATATCTTTATTTCTTTATATAACTTATAGTTGGTATCATTGATTACTTATGTTGTTGGCTCACAATGTGTTTGAAGCAAAGTTATTCCATCTTCTCATTCTTTCTTTGGTAAAACAAAGTTCTTCATGCTCCTTATTCTTTCTTCGGGTATGGGACTGTAGTGATGCGAGTAGATGCATCCAACCTTCTGCTTTCTCCGGGTATGAAAGTGTAGTGATATGAGTAGATTCATCCAACCTTATATTTGCGAGAAGATGCCTCCAACCTTTATCTTTTCGCGTGTCACAGTTATTTCTTCGACTAGAATGTGAATCTTGTGAGGATGTAATCATTTCACCGCTTGTATGAATGGTGCATCGTGTTAATATTATGGTAGATTCAGGAGGTATGAACCTCTATTGTGACCTATGACGAGACTAGAATCCTTCGGAAGGAAGCAAAGAATTAAAGGAAACCCTAGACAAGTTGTCGGATGAACAAATATGTTTAAATTGAATTTATTGATGCCCAGAAGGAGAAGTTGGCCCCAGTTAGACTGGCCAGTCCACTATAAATACAGGGTGTCAGTTTCATTATTTCACGTCTCAGTAGTTTCAGTGAGAGCTAAATCTGCGCAGGCAGTTGCAGGCAACAATAGTTTGGTGCACAAGTTTCTGGGAGAGCTAGGAAAGTGGTGCACTAGCTTCTGGGTGGGATCATCTATTCAATTTAGTTTCTATTCTCTTGCTTGGTGCATTTAGCTTCTCTTGGCTATTGATTTCTACCAGGATTCTCTTCTCGGTCAAGGTCAAGGTGCTTGCAGGGTGGCTTCGGCCTATGGTTGGGTGACGAGGGTATCGTCAATGGTTAAACGAGCACAATCCTCTATATTCTAATAGGTTATGGGCCCACACCCCCTTCAGTCAGCCTAAAATGCTGGAAGGAAACACAACCGCTAGGTATTGAGCTCATTGAAGAACTGCCGCTAGAGTCACTAGCAGGAGCAACTTCCAAAGAACTGCAACTAGGGTTACTAGCAGTAGCAGTTGCAGAAACCCTAATTCTCAGATCCAACACCTTGTGATGGAGCATCTTGCTCAAAGAGAAGATATTCAGATGCACCCTAACTCAACGCACCTATTGACTTTCTCAGAAGAAATAAATGTCGAAGTTGAAGTTTTGGATCAAGGCATGACCAATTATCATTCAACCGAAGACATGTGCAAAACAATCAGTCTCTTACATTACTCAACACTTACTAGGACAATTGAAAACGATATGTGGATAATCGACAGTGGAGCTTCTAGGCACATGAAGGGAGATCAAGCTAGACTCTCAGATCTAAATGAGAGAAAGACATCGTACAAAGTGGATCTTGGAAACAAAAGAACCTACCCCATCGAAGGATTTGGACAAGCCTCCATCAAATTGGGATCAGGTAATCATGTTCACTTAAGCAATGTTCTATATGTACCTGGTTTAGAAAAGAATCTTGTATCAATATCATGTTTAGAAGACAAAGGAAACAGAATAGCCTTCATAGATGAAAAAGTGTTATCATGGAATAAGGATTCCAACATAGAAGATGCTAGAGTTATTGGAAGACGTGAAGGGAATCTATATAGAATACTAGAATGAAATGAAGAATCCCTAGTACATGACAAAGTCAACCCTAATGATCTTTGACATAGAAGGTACACTCATATCGATTATCAAGCACTACCTTTCCTCAGAAAGATGGTTGAAGGGATACCAGAATTGAAGTCTATAGACGAAGGAATTTGCAAGGGATGTGCCCTTGGGAAGAACATCAAGAAACCATTCCCAAGTAGCAACAATAGATCTAAGGAAATCCTAGATCTAATACACTCATATGTTTGCAGTCCAATGCCAGTCAAATCTTTAGGAGGATCTCTCTACTATGTAACATTCATAAATGACTATTCAAGGAAGACGTGTCTATACCTACTGAAGTCAAAAGATGAAGTATTTAGCAAGTTCCAAGAATTCAAGGCAGAAATAGAAAACCTTACAATCAAGAAGATCAAGAGATTAAGAACGGATAATGGAGGAGAATACGCCTCGAAGGAGTTCGTTGCATTTTGCAAATTAGCAAGGATTAGGAGGGAGATAACTGTTGCTCATAATCCTCAACAAAATGGTGTAGAAGAAAGAAAGAACAGGTCCATCGAAGAAATAGTAAAATCCCTCTTGAACGATCAAGATCTATCCATGTTTCTATGGGGAGAAGCACCAATGACGACAATATACGTACAAAACAAAATCCCTCATCGCATAATGAAATACATGAAACCAGAAGAAGCATTCTCAGGTAAGAAACATAACGTAGAAAACTTAAGAATATTTGGATGTCAAGTTTATTCTCATATTCCCAAAGATAAAATAAATAAACTAGAACCCTCAGGAAAGAAAGGGATATTCGTGGGATATAGTGATTCATCCAAAGCCTACAAAATATATATTCCAGATCAACACAAGATAGAAGTAAGCAAAGATGTAACATTCAATGAAAGAATGGCCTTCAAAAGATCTATCGAAGAAACTATAGAAGAAGAAGAAATTGAAGAACCAAATCAAGAAAACACATAAGGTGAAAATAACGAAAAGGATCAACCTGATCATCCTATGGAGATATGCGAGAACGTTGATCCAGATAATATACCAAAGAAGAAGAAATGACCAGCTTGGCTTGAAGCCACCTTACAAGACGCAGAAAGAATCAAGGTTCCAGAAGGAACATCCAGGAAGACTAAAAGACCAAAAAGATTCTCAAGTTATGCAACATACATGAAAAAGCTTCTAGATGAAGAACCTACTAAGTTTGAAGAAGCAGTTAAAAAGGGACAATCGAAAGGAGCTATGGCGGAAGAACATCAGTCCATTATGAAAAATGAAGTATGGGAAATTGTACCCAGACCTAAAGAGAAATCAGTTGTAACTTCAAAATGGGTATACAAGATCAAACATGCAGTAGATGAAAGAGTGGATAAATACAAGGCAAGATTCGTGGCCAGAGGTTTCTCCCAGAAGGAGGGAGAAGACTATGATGAAACCTTTTCTCCAGTGGCAAGGTATATCTCCATCAGAGCTATCATATCTCTTGTCGCTTCCATGGGATGGAATCTATACCAGATGGATGTAAAGACAACCTTTCTCAACAAAGCTATTGAAGAAGAAGTATATATTGAACAACCTCAAGGATTCGAGGTACATTCCAGAGGCACTCATGTTTGCAGATTGAAGAAATCTCTATATGGACTCAAGCAAGCTCCAAGGGCTTGGTATGCCAGAATGAACAACTATCTAACTAGAATTGGCTTCTCTAAGAGTCATGCAGATCCAAACCTTTACTACAAAGTCGTGAACAATGCACCCGTAATTCTACTATTATATGTTGATGATATATTCATAACAGGTGAAGAAACTCTAATCATCCAGTGCAAGAAGGATTTGGCCTCTGAATTTGAGATGAAAGATCTAGGTCTCATGCACTATTACTTGGGACTAGAAGTATGGCAAAATCATGGTGAAGTATTCCTTGGACAAGGAAAATACACAATAAAGATCCTTCAGAAGTTTGTATTGATGGACTATAAGTCCATGGAAACTCCTATGAATGCGGATATAAGAAAGTAAAAGTCCCAAATTCCGATCCAGTAGATCCATCTCTATATCGACATCTAATTGGATCATTGATGTATTTGGTAAATACTCGACCAGATATTTGCTTTGCTGTAAATACATTAAGTCAGTTCCAGGTGGAACCTAGACAAGAGCATTGGATAGCTGCAAAGCATGTCCTAAGATATATTCATGGGACAATAAACTATGGCTTAAAATATACTGCATCCAGTGATGTCCAACTTTATGGATTCACAGACTCTGATTGGGCAGGAAGTGTAGAAGACATAAATAATACTTTAGGTATGTGTTTCAGCTTGGGCTCTACTATGATATCTTGGAGAAACAGGAAGATGAAGTCTATCACACTCAGAACAACAGAAGCAGAGTATATGGAAGCTTGTGAAGCATGCACATAAGAAGTATGGCTAAGGAAGTTAATATCCGATTTATTTGATCAGAATCCACAATCGACCACAATATATTGTGATAATCAGAGTTCTATAAGATTATCTGAGCATCCAGTGTTTCATGAAAGGTCGAAGCACATTGAGATCAAATACTACTTTATTCGAGATAATGTCCAGGAAGGAGAGGTAAAGCTCGAGTATGTCCCCACTGATGAGAAGACAACAGACATCCTGAGAAAACCTCTTTCCAGAATCAAGTTTGCATATTTCTGAGAGAAGATGGGGATCGTGGAAATAACTCCCTTAGATGAAAGGGAAGATTCTCTAGGATAGAGAAGGTACGCAAAAATATTCTTGAAAAACATTTATTTTATGATAACTCTTCAGTTAGGAGGGAGAATTGAAAATATTATTTATCTTTGTAATAGTCTAGATTGGATAGATGCTTTCCTGTTCAGAAAGTGGATTGAGATTTCTGACGGACAGTGACTTCCCATTGTAGTTAACATGGGAGGCAGATTGATTCCTGATGTATCATAGACAACAACTTCCCATTATGGGGAGTGGTATAGGACAGTCATTCTTCTTGGCAGTCACTCTGAGTAGTGGTCAAGTAGAATGGTTTGCCTCATCGGGCAATCATTCTTTCAAAGTTCACAGTTGTGAGCAGTTTTAAAGAATCGTTCATTTTGGAGGTTGATGCAGGACAAACATTCCTCGAGGGTTATACATTTTCTCCAGGTTACACTTTAGTGTCAGAGGAATTTCCCAGGGTGGGGAATTGTCCGGACAATTATTTCCTCGAGGGTAGACTCATTCTCTATAGGTTACACTTTGTTTAGTGTCGGAGGAATGGCCCAGTGTGGGGAGTAGTCGAGGCTCAGCAATCAGGGATAGTTATTCCTCGAGGGCAGACTCATTCTCTCCAGGTTACACTTTGTTTAGTGTCAGAATAATGGCCCAGGGTGGGGAATAGTCTAGGACAGTCATTCCTTAGGGCAGACTCATTCCTTCCAGGTTACACTTTGTTTAGTGTCGGAGGAATGGCCCAGGGTAAGGAATGGTCCAAACATTTCTCGAGCACAGACTCATTCTCTCTAGGTTACACTTTGTTTAGTGTTGGAAGAATGGCCCAGGGTGGGAAATGGTCCAGGTTCAGAAATCAGAAACAATCCTTCTTCTTTGGTTGAAAAGAATGGGGCAGATGGCCCATTATTGATATTCTATATTGAGGGCAGACATTCTTTCAAACCTCACAGATGTGAGTGAAAGATTGGCCTAGATGATTATTATTGATATTCTATATTGAGGGCAGACATTCCTTCAAACCTCACAGATGTGAGTGAAAGATTGGCCAAGATGATTATTATTGATGATCTATGCTAAGGACATACATTCTTTCAGATCTCACAGATGTGAGTGAAAGATTGGTCCAGATGATTCAGTTCTTGTCATAACATTGTTTCCATGCAGGTTGTTATTAGATATTTGTTATGAAGAATGAATGGTAGTAGATATGCTATTGTTTGTGATTGTGTTTCACAAGTCTGAGTAGTTGTGTACTACTAGAATAGACACAGGTGTGTTCTATTAATTGATATTGTACCAGTTGTCATAGAAAATTATCTAGTTGGATAATGATGACAGGTGCTTGTGGTGCTACCAATTTAATGGTCTGTTATGCTCAAGACCATACCTCCCTAGCTAGGAGGGAGTGTTAATATTATGGTAGATTCGGGAGGTATGAACCTCTATTGTGACCTATGGCGAGACTAGAATCATCTCGAAGGAAGCAAAGAATTAAAGGAAACCCTAGACAAGTTGTCGGCTGAACAAATATGTTTAAATTGAATTTATTGATGCCAAGAAGGAGAAGTTGGCCCCAGTTAGAATATCTATTCCACTATAAATACAAGGCGTCAGTTTCATTATTTCACATCTTAGCAGTTGCAGTGAGAGCTAACTCTGTGCAGGCATTTGCAGACAACAATAGTTTGGTGCACAAGTTTCTGGGAGAGCTAGGAAAGTGGTGCTCTAGCTTCTGGGTGGGATCATCTGTTTAGTTTAGTTTCTATTCTCTTGCTTAGTGCATTTAGCGTGTCTTGGCTATTGATTGCTACCAGGATTTTCTTCTCGGTCAAGGTCAAGGTGCTCGAAGGGTGGTTTCGGCCTGTGGTTGGGTGACGAGGGTATCATCAATGGTTAAATGAGCACAATCCTCTATATTCTAACACATCGGTGGTCGTCTTGACCCTTCAAGACTCAAGGTTTAAGGACTGATCAATAATTTTGTCTTACATTGCTTAAACGGTGGTTGCCTTAACCTTTATAGGCTACGAGACACCTTCACCGCCTTAATTAAATTCTTTCAGAGATCGAAGGGGAAATTTCCATTTTGTATAAGTACCTGAAACGGATTGCAATCTATAAGTTTTTGAAACATTTTTTTTTTGAATCGAATTGGTTATTATGCATTCGGAAATATTTTCTCCATATATATTTTATTGAGTTTGTAAAGTCTGTTTGTTTTTTTCATTTTTGGCATTCAAAGTTTACTTGTTAAAACTGCGTGGAGTTCTTTTGTTTTTCCAAATGCCGAAACACGAAATTGCTGGGCCCATACCCTATTCGCATTTCATGAATCGACAATTGACGTTTTGTTTTGTTTTTTCATCGGGTGTTACCCTCAACCCCGAAAGTACCAGGCCCCACAGGCTTCTCACAATTTCGTGATTCGACAATTCTGGGTGTGTTTTGTTTTTTCATCGAGCGTTTGTAAATGTGGAATCCCGAACCCTGATTGACCTTTGTTTTCTAAATTTGGTATCAGTGACTATAGTCTATTATGATATTGTTCATTTCATTACAAATTATTCGTGTTGGTGCCAATTTTTATTCTCTTATTTTCCTACGTGAAGGTTTATTTGATTTCTTTCAAAATTTTATGTAAATGGCTGTGTCTGGTAGTAGTTCTTCTCAGATTCAGGTTTCTATCCTGAGCGAGAATTCATATCATTCCTGGTATATTCGAATGAGGACAATTTAACGTTCTCAAGATTTATGGACCTATGTTATTGATGGTTATGCCGAGCCAACTAATGTTGCAGGAGAATTGGCTCTGTCTAATGTTGGTCGTGTTTTGCTGAAGGAAAAAAGGAAGAAGGATAATAAGGCTATTGGATTAATCTAGCAAGGATTAAATGAATCCATTTTTATGAATATTGATAGTGCTCCATCTTCGAACATCGCTTGGGACATTCTTGAAACCTGATATCAAGGTGTGTCTTGTTAGAAAAACAGGACCGCGGAGCAATAAAATAAAACAAATGTGGAAACAAAAACACAGAAGATACACAATACAAGAGAGACATAGATTTAAGTGGTTCACCCAGTGTGGGCTACGTCCACCAGAGAAATTGCCAGGTCCTTGCTTTATTATTATCCAACAAATGAAGGGATACAACCTACAGTAAAACCTGTTGTAACTTCCTCCTTTCTCTCACAGTATCCTCTCTCAGAATACAATATTCACCTTCATCCATAGCCACAATACGTTTCCCTCATAAAAGAGGGTTGCCTTCTAGGGGAAAAAACCCTAACATAATCTCTACCGTTAGATATGCAACCTTGTAATGAACGGTCCAGATTTACAATGAAATTAAAATATACTTTTACAAGGCAATTTTTGCTTCGGGGGCTTCGCCCCCGAACCCCCACTTGCCCCCACACCCCCCAGCCAAGGGGATAGCCCCCCCAGACCCCACAGAGGGGGTACCCCCCCTCTGCACTCCCTCGTGTGGAAGAGTGTACATACTTATGGGGTGTAAATACTTCATGGGGTATAAACACGGCTGAAAGCAAGGACCTCTGAATCAAGAAGATAATCAGGCTCCACAACCAACAATCTTCCACTTGGAGACTGATCTCAACAACTCCATCGTTGCTATATATGTTGGACTTTGAACCTTCTTGGACCTGGAAAATTTCTCAATTTCATCTTCATTCTTGAAGACCAACTAAAACTGAGCAGGAACTCAGTTTCTCCCTGGTTACTCCCTTTGTTAACATGTCTGCAGGATTCTGGCTAGCGTGTATCTTTTCTAGCTTCAATTGCCCATCTTCCAAGGCGGATCATATGAAGTGGTACCTCAACTATATATGCTTAGTCTTCGAATGGAAGGCTGAGTTCTTAGCAGGGTGAATGGCACTCTGATTGTCACAGTACAACATGTTGTTCTACTGCTTCTTTCCCAATTCCTCCATAAACCTTTGTAACCAAATCATTTCTTTACTAGCCTCTGTAGTAGCAACATACTCAGGCTCTGTTTTTGAAAGTGCAACAACCTTTTGCAGTTTTGAAATCCAACTTACTGTTGTTCCACCTATAGTAAAAACATACCCTGTGGTGCTCCTCCTGCTGTCTTTATCACCTGCCATATCTGAATCAACATATCCCTGTAGAAAGGTGTATGAACCTCCAAAACATAATGCATGTGTAGTAGTACCTCTCAAATACCTGAGAATCCACTTTACTACCTCTCAATGTTCTTTACCTGGATTGTTCATATACCTGCTCACAACTCCCACTACATGTGCAATATCTGGTCTTGTGAAAACCATTGCATACATCAAGCTACCAATTGCTGATGAATAAGGGACCCTGGACATGTATTCTATCTCCTCCTGTGTCTTGGGACACATTTCCTTAGTTAATTTGAAATGGTTGGCCAAAGGTGTACTAACTGGTTTTGCATTCTGCATTCTAAACCTCTCCAACAC
>ML795804.1:106115-123538 GCA_009831015.1 Picea engelmannii
ACAGTGTACCTACCTTCTCTCCTTTCACTATCACCAATGATCCTTTGATGACCTTCCACGTCTTATCTGTAAATATGGATATAAAACCTTCACTTGCCAACTTCCCTATTGAAATCAGATTTTTGCTTAAATTTGGAACATGTTTTACCTCTTTCAACAACCATTGGTTTCTATTTTGTTCCTTTATTTTTACCTTTCCCATTCGAACAATTTTGCTTGGTTTATCATCACCCAAATGAGCCTGTCCAAAATCACCTTGAACATAATATAGAAAATGTTTCCTATCGGGTGTGGCATTAAATGAAGCTCCTGAATCTACTACCCAAGACTCAGAAATATTATCTACAGAAAGAATCAAAGAATCTTGTAACACATCACCTATTACATTTGCTTCCTGATTTCTCTCCTGCTATCCATCTCTTTGTTTCTTTGGAGCTCTGCAGTCTTTCTTCAAATGTCTTTTCTTCCCACAACTCTAGCACTCTATCTTTCCAAGTCTGGATTTGGATCTACCCTTCCTAGAATTTTTGCGGTTTCCTAAGCCCTTTCATCTATCATTTTGTCTTGTCCTGTTCTCCATGTTCAACACATTTCCTGATGTCTCACCTATGTTTTTCCGTCGCATTTCCTCACTAAGGATAACACCAACAACATCATCAAATTTTAAAGTATTTGAACCAGAGACAAAGTTACTTACAACGATGACCAAGCCATTCCAGCTTTCTGGCAATGAGCACAAGATTAGAAGAGCCCTAACGTCATCATCAAAGTCCACTTTTACAGAACTTAGTTGATTAGTAACCGTATTAAATTCATTTAAATGATCTGCAACAGACCCACCNTACCTTATTCGACGTTGAGGGTTTTTCATACAATTTGGCCAACACATCCATCAAACCCTTCGTTGTCTTTTCTTTCGAAATATTGAAAGCCACCGACACTGCGAGGCTCAGCCGTATCATTCCTAGATCTTTTCTATCAAGAATCTCCCATTCTTCATCCTTCATGGCCGCCGGCTTCTTTGCTACTCCACTCAATAGTAGGAATAGATCCTTCTGATATAAATAGTCTTCCATCTGCATCTTCCATAACTGATAGTTTTGGCCGTTAAATTTCTCGACCCTAAACTTTCCATCTTCCGACATTGCTCCCACTCGAACTAGGAACCCTCTTTTCCTGCAAGCTACCTTACGCTTTGATACCAGTTGTTAGAAAAACAGGACCACAGAGCAATAAAATAAAAAAAATGCAGAAACAAAAATCACAGAAGATACACAATAGAAGAGAGACACAGATTTATGTGGTTCACCCAGTGTGGGCTACGTCCACCAGAGAAATTGTCAGGTCTTTGCTTTATTATTTTCCAGCAAATGAAGGGATACAACCTACAGCAAAAACCGCTATAACTTCCTCTTCTTTCTCTCACAGTCTCCTCTCTCAGAATACAATATTCACCATCATCCATAGCTGCAATACATTTCCCTCATAAAAGAGGGTTTCCTTCTAGGGAAAAAAACCCTAACATAATCTCTATCGTGGGACCTTGTAATGAACGGTCGAGATTTACAATGAAATTACAATATACTTTTACAAGGCAATTTTTGCTTTGGGGGCTTCGCCTCTGAACCCCCGCTGGGGGCCCGCTTGCTCCCAGACCTCCCAGCCGAGAGGATAGCCCCCCGAACCCCGCAGAAAAGGTACCCCCCCTCTGCACTCCCCACGTGGAAGAGTGTACATACTTCTGGGGTGTAAATACTTCATGGGGTATAAACACGACTGAAAGTAAGGACCTCTGAATTAGGAAGATAATCAAGCTCCACAACCAACATGTCCAAGGTGAAGACAATCAAGTTGAAAAAATTGAGAGGGGACTTCAAAAATCTGAAGATGACGGATAGTGAAAGTGTTGATACTTTCATGACTCAAGTGATGAGCGTTGTGAACCAGCTCAGGCAGTATGGAGATGATGTTGAGGATAAAAGAGTTATTGATAAAGTGCTGAGAAGTTTACCCAAGAAGTTTGAACCTGTTGTTGTACCCATAGAGGAATTTAAAGATTTAAATCAAATTCAAATTGATGAATTAACTGGTTCTTTTGTTGCTCATGAATCTAGGATATCTAAATATGAAGAAGGATCATTGGAGTATGCTTTCAAATCTCAACTACATGTTACCAGAGGCAAAGGTAGAGGAAGGTTTTATAATCATGGAAGAGGAGGTCGATTTTTTGGTCGAAGGGACAATAGAACTGAATCAGAGTCTGAGGAGAAGTCCTAGCAGAATCCTCCTAATTTAAGAGGGAGCAACAACAAACTTTGGCAGCAAGAAAATGAGAGGTATGATAAAACTAAAGTACAATGTTATTATTGTAAGAATTTTGGGCATTTTAATAAGAAATGTTGAAAGAAACAAGTAGATCCTGGAAAGAAGTATGTACATATCACAAATGAGTCTGAGGATCATCAAAATCCTGTGTTCTTGGCTTGTAATGTCACTCAGGAAAGTGCTAATGATATTTAGTTTTTGGATAGTGGTTGGTATGGAGTTCCACCTCTAGCTCTTATCATTATCAAATTTATTTGAGCTATTTTCTATAGTTCTGCCAACACATTCCTGCAAAGGATTGTTTATGATCTAGTTCGCGATTTGATACTTTTTGTGAGGGTTCATTCTCCCGATTGTATGCTTGTCCAAAAGTGGACGCAAGTGGTGAGTTTTGTAGTTTGTATTTGTATTTGTCATTATGGACAACTGCATGTATGTCGTGTGTTGTCTAAAAGCGGTTGTAATTGATCAGTTATGTTTTAGTCCTTGAGATAGTTTAGACTAAGTTCTACATTTTTTAATGGACGCGCGGACATTATGATTACTGTTAAGGTGTCTCTTGATAGTGATTGACCTCTCAAACCTTGGTATGATTGATGCGACAACGAATATTCCCATTTCGGGACATATGTCCGATCGATATCTATTACTAAAAGCTTATTTAATCTGACACTTTATAATATAGTTAACGCCTATTGGCGTAACAAGCTCCGCTGCACAATAGTAAATCATGAAAACAACAAAAATCTCCAGAAAACATAACATAACATAAAGCCGTAAATCATTACAGAGTTATTCTGTTCTACTCTTCTTCGATCTGCCATGACCCTTCGGCAATCCCCGCAATCTTTCCTGAATGTGCATGAAACTCAAGCACACCGGTCCTTTTAGATTGTCCAACATAGGTCCACAACTCTTTCAATTTCTTTTAACAAATGATTGTGTCAATTTCTTCTCAGATGCTTTTACTAGACAGATGGAATGAAATCTTCTCTGTTTTCTTAGTGAATTTTGTGTTTTCCATAGTGTTTATGTGCACTGGAATCATTCGAAGTGGATTCATTTTTCTATGATTCAATAGAGATTGCGTTATTTGAAAATAAAAGGAGAGAAAGAAACGGGTTGCTCCGAGGAGTGCCATCAAAGTAATTCAATTAAATGAATGAGGAGTACAAAATATATGATGATACTCGGTTTCGGTTTAGATGGTTGAAACTATTATTTAACTATTGAAACCATTATTCAGCTTAAAAGATTACCTAACTAATCTTCATTTTTTCTAAGTACATTATATTATATGATAAGAAAGATTACCCAACTAATCTTCATTATTACTAATCTTCATTATTTCTAAGTACATTATATGCTAGGGAAACTATTTGTTGGAGGTATGGGCGAGACCTTGGAGGCGGCGGGAGACGGATAGAGTAACTTAAATATACCATTTTCGAACCGTTGTAGATGGACGAAACAACCTTCCAACGAGGGAAACTTTAAGTCATTTAGAAGTGAATTTAAGCCATTTGTAGTTTAATCGACATGAATTTGATTCTCAAAACCTAAATTTTCATAATGGTTTCTAAAACGATTCCAAAATGCGAAGGTCCTATCACCCCAGCGCGCAACACAGATTCTTCTGCATCCACTGCAAAAGTATTTCAAACTGGGCTTTGGAAATGTTTCCGTTCAAAAGGCATGTGCAACTCAACAACATATTCGACAATATTTTATAATATCTACTCTAGTCCTAACTAGTCAGTCAAAGCATAGAGAATAGAATATTGATAGCTTCTAAGTTCTTCCCAATATCATACATGTTTAGAAGCAAGTGGCATGTACTGTTTTCTATAACATGTTCATGTGCGGTCTCTTTCAATATAGCATGAAACTTAATTAAATATTTTCTTCCACAGTTGAAGTTGATAGCAGCAGATAATCTCGAACCATGAAAAAGAAATTGGGAAGCAGAATATTGGAAACAAATCATTCAGATTCACTCTGTGGATTAAAGTCTTTCAGATTCGCACTTCGTGGATTAAACTATTATTAGAGAGATTAGGAATATGCCGTGAAAATTGTATCCAACACATTTTACATTGTAGGCCAGATGCTTACATTCTAGAATGCATAATATTATTACGTGGCCAGATGATTTTACAGTTTAATATGAAATAGATGATGGAAACATATAATTAATTCAAAAATACAGAATATTTATATAATTAATTTGAAAACATATAATATTTATTATAAGTAATATCAATAATATTTATAAGTAGGTTATATATATGTATATATATATTTTTATATACAATATTATGTAGTATATAGTATTTTTTTATTAGGAACAATCATAAAAAGCATAAAAAGTGGTTGATATGTCATTAAATTTTAAAGATTGAAAATAACTCAATCTATATCAACTATTTTTAAATATTGCTTATTATTATTATTTTAGAAAAAATATAAAAAACTAACAGTATAGTTTATTATTATTATTTCATTAACACATATTTATATATAATCTAAAAAATTAAAAATAGGATTTATTCCTATTATTTCACTAATACATATTTTTAAAATCCTAAATATAAAAAATTTATAATGTTTGATTAAATATATTTACAAATTTGAAATATTTATGAAAATTAAATATATTTGGATTCAAATTAAATTATTATTATTTAAATTGAATTTAAATTATCTTTTTATATTATTTTATTATTATTTTAAAATAAACTCTATTGCAGTTGAAAAAAGTGAAAAAGTCACTGTAGATTGAAAAAGTCACAGTAGAGATAAGAAGTAGAGCTGGAACCAAAATTTATTAAGAAACAATACTTCATCAACTTGAATAAAGATCATAAATAAAGAGATCCTTTCATCACAACATTTAATCATTATAGTTTCCAAGGGTTGGTTATCAATTTCAATCATTAACAAGAGGAGCTGTTAGGCAGCAAGTCCCTTTAAGTTTCATAGAAAATTAAAAAGTGTGTAAGAAAACAGATTGTTGTGTTTTTCTGAAGCGCTGTTGACTTGAGGTTTGACGTATGAATTAGAAAGTGCAAGATACATTGAGCAAAGGATGGAGGAGTGAAGGAGATTTGAGGCTTGACATACAAATTGGATAGTGCAAAAAGAATAAAGAGACATTAGGCTTGACATAAGATGTAGAGAAATAATGTATCTTTTTAATGTTTTGAGATTAGTTTTTTTTAAATGTTAGGAAGGTTGACCCAAGCCTAAGGATGGGAATGGGAACGAGACCGGTCTTTAACATAGACCGTTCTGACAAGCCTAAGGATGGGAATGGGAACGAGACCGGTCTTTAGCATAGACCGTTGCTTCACAGATCATTCTTGGACCATTCTACCTGTGCAACCAAAGAAAAGAGTGGTTTATTGATATTATATTTCATTATAACTTTTTTTAATGTGGGGACTATTGAGTTGATTTAAAATGAAAGAAAACTTGGAAGAAACGTATGACCACATAAAAAAGTGTAAGCATTATATTTCACGTATGAATCTCGAAGTGTTACTTAACATTATCAAACCTTATTCGTAACCAAGAACAAGAACACCTACATAATGTCATTTTCATTTTAGCACTATTATTACTGGATCTTCATATATGATAACTCCTCAATCCAATACCGGTAAAAGAACTCCCTATTCTAGTTCTTCCTACAGATTTGTTAATCATGCTCTTCTGATGAAGAATCTGTAAAAAAAAAATTAGTTGTAATACTTGTACGGAAATACAAATTTGTCTCATGCATGGTTGACATGGTAACGATGTGTGAACTCTCATCAACTGAGGCATATGGTAGTGGTACTAATATGTGCTTATTATGTATGATGATTAGATGCATGTTAATGCAATGATTTCATTAATCCTTTCACAATCTAGAAAAAATGAAAATTCACAATCTAGAAAAAATCAATGCATGTTAATGCAATGATTTCATTAATCCTTTCACAATCTAGAAAAAATGAAAATTCACAATCTAGAAAAAATGAAAATGTTCTGATCCTTTATTTATTCAAATATCACAATCTAGAAAAAAAAATGAAAATGTTTTGATCCATTGTTTATTCAAATATCACATCACGACAATCTAAAAAAATGAAAATGTTTTGATCCATTGTTTATTTAAATATCACGACTTCCTCTGAACAATACTTTTTTTAATTGGTGTTTCATGGACTCTTTGAAATATTCTATTTTGTATTTATTTGCTGGTAATTAAATTCATGTTTATTTTGTATTTATTTTCTAGTAATTAAATTCATGTCTCTTTCAACAATTTGTGGAAAGGACTAAAACTGAAACATTACATGTTGTGTGTATATTGTATCTCATAAATAGATTCATAATGCATTGACTCCATTAGAAAGAGTGGATGCGGAGCACAGGACAATCTTAAAATACTGAGCAATTGATCTTAAAGAGCGGGAGCAACAAATCGAAAACAACTACCTGGAAAATACCGGGAAATAAAACCTAGAATGTTAGGCTTATAAGTGCCCAACTGGGCTCCACTCTATGCATGGCAACTACCTTGCACCAAGAAGCATTGCTTGGAGCAACAAACTGTCAAATGCACACCTTGCAGCAACAACCTGTCCGGTATATTTTGTCATATATATAAATAGGATCGTTTGTTCCTTTTCATATCTGTGTAAATGGGATTGTTTGTTCCTTGATCTTTGTTTTTTGAGTCATAACCAGAAAACAACTGTGCCCTTGATCGATATGAGAGGGAGAGATTGTCGTTTGGCAAAGCAAGTTTCCCTCCCCTGGTTGTTCTATTTCCTCAACTACCCATTACTACTAGTCATGGTTTCTGAAGGCCAATGTCTTTGCAATCCTTTAAGTAAATACCAGGTAAGAAAGACCAGGAATTCAATACCAGTAAGGTACCCATTATGGCGGTGCCAATAAAGAGAAGGAAATTCTACAACATGCGGAAGTCAACTCTTTTGCCTCTGATCAACTGAGAATTCAGGTTCAGATGATGGATTTGATGCTTCACAAAGTCCGGTGCAAACACATGACTAAAATTTTTAGTGCAAGCACAAACATGGGTAAAATGTTGGCTTTAGTGTTGATACTAGTGTTGGTGGCAAAATCAAATAGATGTTTTTGGGGAAATTTATTCTACTGCCTTTCAACAAAGAGGATCGAAAGATGGGTATCGATCTCTTGCTTCTCGCTCAACTGAATATATTCAAACTAACTCACTATATCCTGTAGGGCATTCTCTAATCGGTTAAGTTAGCCCTAAAGAGTTTTTCCTTATATAATAAATGTATTATGTGATCAATCGACCAAGCTATTTCCTTCAATCATATTTGAGCATGCTATAATGAAAATGGTTTTCGTTAGTGTTGGGAATGACTGGGGATAATTGTATTTATGCCTCCGCTGGAAACATAGACTTAACATTTCCTAGGGTTTAACATTTTGTTACTAAGTACTGTATAATACACAACTTTATTAGTTGCAGAGGAGATGTGGCAGAACCCTCGTCATGGCGGCCAAACACACGACAAGTATTGGGCACGCGAGAGAAGGGCTTGTTGAGGCAAACAAATAGTACACAACATCAATTTTCTTGCATTGGATGACATCAGTTTGCTTGGGTTAATGTTTTCAATGCTTAAGAAGACCAAACTCTTGGAAGAAATGGAACGTAAGAAGGACCACCCTACTCAAAGGACTCTCTTTTATGTTGATGAACTATCTCAACTCTCTGAGATCAATTTGGAAATTTGATACCTTTTTCCTACAAGAAGGGAAGAAGCAAAAAAAAAAGGCAAGTAGGGTGTAAATATTTTTTGTCACAAGAAAGAAATTTACAGTTGCTGATAATTGAAAGAAATTTACTGCCAGTGATAATTACATATAGATAAATATAATATATATATCTTTATTTCTTTATAGGCCTTATAGTTGGTATCATTGATTACCTATCTATGTTATAAATATAATATATATATCTTTATTTCTTTATATACCTTATAGTTGGTATCATTGATTACCTATCTTGCTGGCTCACAGTGTGTTTGAGGCAAAGTTCTTCCATCTCCCCATTCTTTCTTTGGGTAAAACAAAGTTCTTCATGCACCTTATTCTTTCTTCGGGTTTGGGACTGTAGCGATGTGAGTAGATGCATCCAACCTTCTGCTTTCTCCGGGTATGAGAGTGTAGTGATGCGAGTAGCCTCATCCAACCTTTTGCTTCCGAGAAGACGCCTCCAACTTTTATCTTTTGGCGTGTGATAGTTATTTCTTCGACTAGAATGTGAATCTTGTCAGGATGTAATCATTTCACCGCTTGTATGAATGGTGTATCGGTGGCGTCTTGACCCTTCAAGACTTGAGGTTTAAGGACCGATCACTAATTTTGTCTTACATTGCTTAAACGGTGGCCTCCTTAACCTTTGCAGGCTACGAGACACCTTCACAACCTTAATCAAATTCTTTCAGAGATCGAAGGGGCAATTTCTATTTTGTATAAGTACTTGGAACGGATTGCAATCTATAAGTTTTTGGAAACATTTTTTTTTTAATCGAATTGGTTATTATGCATTCGGAGATATTTTCTCCATATATATTTTATTGAGTTTGTAAACTCTGTTCGTGTTTTTCATTTTCGACATTCGGTTTTGGCAATTTCTATTTTGTATAAGTACTTGGAACGGATTGCAATCTATAAGTTTTTGGAAACATTTTTTTTTTAATCGAATTGGTTATTATGCATTCGAAGATATTTTCTCCATATATATTTTATTGAGTTTGTAAACTCTGTTCATGTTTTTCATTTTCGACATTCGGAGTTTACTTGTTAAAAGTACGTCGATTTCTTTTGTTTTTCCAAATGCCGAAACACGAAATTGCTGGCCCACAGCCTATTCACATTTCATGAATCGACAATTGACGTTTTATTTTGTTTTTGCATCGGGTGTTACCCTGAACCCCGAAAGTACTTGGGCCCACAAGGTTCTCATGATTTCGCGATTCGATAATTCTGAGTGTGTTTTGTTTTTGCATCGAGCGTTTGTAAACGCTGAATCCCGAACCCCAATTAACCTCTGTTTTATAAATTTGGTATCGGAGCCTGTAGTCTATTCTACTATTGCTCAGTTCATTGCAGATTATTCATGTTGGTGCCAATTTTTATTCTCTTATTTTCCTGCATGAACGTTTATTTGATTTCTTTCAAAATTTTATATAAATGGCTGTGTCTGGTAGCAATTCTTCTCAGATTCAGGTTGTTGTCCTGAGTGAGAAGTCATATGATTCCTGGTATAATCGAATGAGGACAATTTTATGTTCTCAAGATTTATGGACCTATGTTATTGATGGTCATGCCGAGCCAGCTAATGCTCTAGCAGAATTGGCTCTGTCTAATACTAATCATGTTTTGCTGAAGGAAAACAGGAAGAAGGGTAATAAAGCTCTTGTATTAATCCAACAAGAATTAAATGAATCCATTTTTATGAAGATTGCTAGTGCTCCATATTCGAAGATGGCTTGGGACATTCTTGAAACATGTTATCAAGGTGTGTCCAAGGTGAAGACAGTCAATTTGCAGAACTTGAGAAGGGACTTCAAAAATCTGAAGATGAAGGATAATGAAAGTGTTGATACTTTCATGACTCAAGTGATGAGTGTTTTGAACCAGCTCAGGCAGTATGGAGACGATGTTGAGAATACAAGATTTATTGAAAAAGTGCTGAGAAGTTTACCCAAGAACTTTGAACCTGTTGTTGTACCCATAGAGGAATTTAAAGATTTAAGTCAAATTCAAATTGATGAATTAACTGGTTCTTTTGTTGCTCATGAATCTAGGATATCTAGATATGAAGAAGGATCATTGGAGCATGCTTTCAAATCTCAACTACATGTTACCAGAGGCAGAGGCACATGCAGAGGAAGGTTTTATAATTGTGGAAGAGGAGGTCGATTTTTTGGTCGAAGGGACAATAGAACTGATTCAGAGTTTGAGGAGAAGTCCCAGCATAATCCTCCTAATTTAAGAGGGAGCAACAACAAACCCTGGTAGTAAGAAAATGAGAGGGATGATAAAACTAAAGTACAATGTTATTATTGTAAGAAGTTTGGGCATTTTAATAACAAATGTTGGTAGAAATAGGCAGATGCTATAAAGCGGTCTGCACATATCATAAATGAGTCTGAGGATCATCAAAATCCTATGTTTTTGACTTGTAATGTCACTCAGGAAAGTGCTAATGATATTTGGTTTTTGAATAGTGGTTATAGTAACCATAGGACTGATAATATGGACTTATTTTCTTCTATTGATAATAGTATTCAGTCTGAAGTAAAACTGATAAATAATTGTAAGGTTATAGTTAATGGTAAAGGTGTAGTTCCAGTTTACACTAAGGATAATCAGAAAAGAAATATTGATGACATTTATTTTGTGCCTGGTCTAAAATGCAATCTTATTAGTGTTGGACAACTGATGGAGAAAAGGTACAGAGTGTTCTTCAAGAACAAGGTTTGTACAATCTATGATAAATTTCCCAGCAAAAAGTTGATTGCAAGAGTAGAGATGACCAAGAATAGGATGTTTCCACTTGTTATGAAAAATAATTTGAGTGGTTCTTTGAATGCTTATAAAGATGGAAGTCTAGATGAATCTTGGTTATGGCATTTGAGATATGGTCATTTACATTTTGGTGGCTTAGATGTATTACAAAAGAAGCAGATGGTAAAGGGGTTTCCATGTATTCAGCAACCTGTAAGCTCTTGTGAGAGCTGTATACTTGGAAAACATCACAGAGAGAAATTTGTTTCAGGTCTTTCCTACAGAGCAAAAGCTCCATTGGAAATTGTCCACATAGATTTATGTGGACCTATGCAGACACCTTCTTTAACTGGTAGTGTTTATTTTATGACGTTCATTGATGATTTTAGTAGGAAGACTTGGTTGTATTTGTTGAAGCAGAAATCTAAAGCCTTTGATTTTTTTAAGAAGTTTAAGTCTATGGTTGAGAATGAGAGTATTCAAACTATTAAAATCTTAAGGTCTGACAGAGGAGGTGAATATAAGCTGAATGAATTCATTGAATTTTGTGATCTTCAAGGAATTAAAAGGCAGTTTATTGCTTGATATACTCCACAGCCGAATGGAGTGGCTGAAAGGAAGAATCAGACCATCATGGATATGGCTCGAAGCATGTTGAAAGAGAAGCACATTTCAAATGAATATTGAGGAGATGCGGTTATTTTCTTTGTTTTTATCTTGAATAGAAGTCCAACCAAGACTGTGAGAGATTGTGTACATTAGGAAGCATGGGATGATAAGCATTGAAATGTTTCTCATTTCAGAATTTTTGGATGTATTGCATTTGCGCATGTACCTACAGAAATGAGGAGGAAGTTGGATGACAAAAGTGAGAGATGTATCTTTGTTGGATACAGTGAAGAGTCTAGGGAATATAAGCTCTACAATCCCATCACCTAGAAATATGTAATCAACAGAGATGTTCAATTTAGAGAAGATGAAGCCTAGGATGGAAGTATTGGCAAATCAATTTTAGAGGGAGTTGTGTCACCCCGTGAAGATGATGATGGAGCTGAGCAGGCTGAAGGAGATGGACAGTTGGTTCCACATGCACATATGCCTGCAACAAGAATTCCTACAAGGAAAGCATAAGATTTCAGCCCATCTCAATTTAGAACGCCCATAACTCATGACCATCTGGACATTGTGGACATCAATGAGATTCACAGGTAAGTAGTGAATCAAATCCCACTTTAGCTTCATTAAGAAATAGATTTAAAGGATATAAGACTAGAAGCTTAAGATAATTGTATGATCAGAATGAAGAAATATATTAGATTTCAAATTTTGCATTAATGGCATGTGATCCTGTAAGTTTTGATGAAGCTTCTAAAGAGGATCTCTAGATAAAATCAATGGATGAGGAGATTGATTCCATTGAAAGAAATAACACTTGGGATCTTGTATATTTACATGAAGGTAAGAACAATATTATTGTTAAGTGGGTTTATAAGACTAAGTTGAATACAGATGGTGAAGTTGAAAAATACAAGGCAAGACTTGTAGCTGAGGCGTTTAGTCAGTAACCCAGTATTGATTACAATGAAACATTTACTCCTATAGCAAGAATTGGCACTGTGAGGATGGTCTTAGATATTGCAGCTCAGAATAAATGGATCGTGCATTAGATGTATGTTAATTCTGCATTCTTAAATGGATATTTGGAAGAAGAGGTTTATGTTAGACAACCTCTGGGTTATGAGATTGATAAGCATAGAGATAAAGTTTACAAATTAAGGAAGGCTTTATATGGATTGAAGCAGGCATCCAGAGTTTGGTATAGCAGGATTGATGAATACCTGATTAGTGTTGGATTCAGTAGAAGTCCAAGTGAACCAACCGTGTATACAAAAATAAACCAGGAAGGTAAAATTTTGATTGTATGTTTGTATGTTGATGACCTGATTTTTACTGGAGATCTATCTGTAGATGATTTTAAAAATGCCATGAAAATAGAGTTTGAGATGACTGATTTAGGATTGATCAAGTATTTTCTTGGAATTGAAGTGGATCAATATGACGATGGCATTTTCATTTGTCAAACTAACTATGCAAATGAATTGTTGAAAAGGTTTAGAATGTTGAATTGCAAGCCAGTTGCAACACCAATGGCAACTGGTATTGAAATTAGCAAGTATGATGAGGAATCATATGTTGATCCAACTCTGTATAAGAGGCTAGTTGGAAGCCTTATGTACTTAACAACAACTAGACCTGATATCATGTTTGCTGTGAGTTTGATTTCAAGATTGATAGAAACTCTGAAGAATAGTCATTGGCAAGCATGAAAGAGGATCCTGAGATATGTTGCTGGAACAACTGACATTGGTATCTGATACACATCAAGTTTAAACTTTGAGATGATTGGATATACTGATAGTGATTTTGCAGGTTCCATTGATGACAGGAAAAACACATCTAGGTATGTGTTCAGTCTTGGATCTAGAGTAGTGGCATGGGCATCAAAGAAACAACCCATTGTCACTCTGTCTTCTATTGAGACAGAGTATGTTGGAACAACTGTAGCTGTATGTCAAGCTCTGTGGATGAGAAGGATATTGAATGAATTGTTGCATGACCAGAATGATGCAACCCAAATTGTCTTTGACAATAAATCTACCATTGCACTGTCAAAGAAACACGTCTTTCACAAACAGAGTAAGCACATTGATACAAGGTATCATTTCATTCGAAAGATGGTAACTAGTAAAGAGATTTTTGTTCAGTTCTGCAGATCTGAAGAACAATTTGCAGACATATTTATGAAGCCTTTCGGAAATGAACTATTTAAAATTCATAGAAGAAATATTGGGGTCTGCAAGTTGTAATGCATTGTTTACAACAATTTTGTTTAACATATTTTTAGATTGTTTTTTCTCTGAAATGATTAAGAGGGAGTATGTCAGGATGCAATCATTTCACCGCTTGTATGAATGACACATCGGTGGCCGTCTTGACCCTTCAAGACTCGAGGTTTAAGGACCGATCACTAATTTTGTCTTACTTTGCTTAAACGGTGGCTGCCTTAACCTTTGTAGGCCGCAAGATACCTTCATGGCCTTAATCAGATTATTTTAGAGATCGAAGGGGCAATTTCCGATTTTTATAAGTACCTGAAACAGGTTGTAATCTATAATTTTTTTCAAACATTTTTTTTTTAATTGAATTGGTTATCATGCATTGAGAGATATTTTATTCGTATATATTTTATTGATTTTGTAAACTTTGTTCGTGTTTTTCATTTTTGGCATTCGGAGTTTACTTGTTAAAAGTGCGTGGAGTTCTTTTGTTTTTACAAATACCGAAAGCCGAAATTGTTGGGCCCACAGCCTATTCACATTTTGCGAATAAAAAATTGACATTTTGCTTTGTTTTTGCATCGAGTGTTTGCAAACCTCGAACCCCAAAAGTACTGGGCCCCATAGGCTTCTCACGATTTTGTGATTCGACAATTCTAGGTGTGTTTTGTTTTTTCATCGAGCGTTTGTAAACGCCGAATCCTGAACCCCGATTGACCTCTATTTTCTACAAATCTCTATCTTCTCGACATATTGTTTGCTCGTATATGATAGTTATTTCTTCAACTAGACTGTGAATATCTCTCTTCTTGACATTTTGTTTGCAGGTATAAGAAGGAAAAAGGCCGATGCATATTGTTACATATTGCAGTGGACATATTGTTATATTGCTGGAAAGCTACGTGCCACTGACCAAGTGCAAGTGAAGGGATGCCACTGACCAAGTGCAAGTGAAGGGATGTTTGCAAGTGGAGGGAAACTGGCCAGTGGAGGGTAGTTGGAAGCTCACAAAACGGTAGTTGGAAGGTCAGAGAGATAACAAATTCAGTTGATGGACTATGATTTTATGCATCTCAAAACATTAAGAATTTAATGTTTAAAATTAATGCTAAATTGTAACTTAGCAATAATTCACTTTGCTTCCTCTATATCCGGTTCATTAAGATTCAAGGTTCGCACTTCCTAATTTTTGAAACTGATTTCCTAGATATGAGGCTAAATAAGGATTTGAACTTAAAACTTAGAAAAAAAAACTAAACAAAAGTTGGAAAATGTTATGAAAATTTTAAGACTTTGGTTAAAATACTTGGTTTACGTGCCCTACTAATAGAATGTTGAAAAACCAATTACTAAGAGTCCCTCACCCAAAAAGTCCCTCACCCAAAGGACATAGACTAATAAGATAGCATTTTAATAGTAAAGGCATTAAAGCAGTCAAGCATTCACACTTGCTTACCTTTATACCTTTATAAGTCTAATCGAAATGGAAGTGACCTGAATGTATTGAAAGCTAAGAAGATTTTGCGTGACCTTTATACTAAAGGAAATACACTCAATAAGTGAATACATCCCTTTCCCAATCAACGACACTTATGTCGTCAACCACAATAACCCTAACCCTAATTTTTCCCTAACTCCTTATGTGAAAATTGCTTCAATTGATTTTCTGGATAGTGAGCCGTGCTTTTGGGTCTAAGATGACTTCAATTTTCTCATCCCTCCACTGGTGTGCACCTCAATTTTCTAATCCCTGCACTGGTTTGCACCTGCTTCTGTGTATTAAAATAATATGTCTAGCTTATCAATTGTTTACAAAGTTTTACATTCCACAATGATCACTTTGCCATTACATATCATGATTTGGTTAAAAATATTACCTTTCAAACAATTCAATTCAAGTTGAAACCTCCAAAAATCTATATGGAAATGATTTTCTAGGGTTATGGATTTTTAAGTCCTAATACATACCATTTTAAGCTCTAAAAAAGATAGAAGTGTACTTGCAAATAAGCAAACAAACTACATTTAGATTTAGTTTTCCATGGTATTGAATTAAGTCACCATATAAAATTATTCTAATTAAAATTAAAATATGTAAAAACATAAAAAAAAATATAAAATCACTTTTACAATAATTTTATTCATTTAAAATTACAAATTTGAATAGTCTAACCAAAAATTACAAATTTGAATAGCCTAACCAAATTCAAATAATAAGGAAAAAACCAAATAACATTCATTCATTTCAATAATTAATACATTCCATTTGAATTTAACTTTTACAATTTATGGAAACATCAAATAACCTTCTTCATTTCAATAATCAATGATTTCCATTTGAATTTAACTTTTAAACTTTTACAATTTATGGAAACATCAAATAGCCTTAATTCATTTCAATAATCCATGCATTTCATTTAAATTTAACGTTAAAACTTTTGTAAAGTAAATAATCAACTAATTCTTTCTACCAAATATTTTTATGATTTTTTCTACTAAATATTCTTATCAAGTTATCAGATTTTAATCATCATCTCTATTTTTTGAAAAAAACAAAATAACATTCATTCATTTCAATAATTAATACATTCTATTTGAATTTAACTTTTACAATTTATGGAAACAACAAATAACCTTCTTTATTTCAATAATCCATGCATTCCATTTGAATTTAACTTTTAAAACTTTTGTAATGTGAATAATCAACTAATTCTTTCTATCAAATATTTTTATAATTCTTTCTACCAAATATTCTTATCAAGTTATCAGATTTTAATCATCATTTCTATTTTCTTAAATAGAAAACAACGAAAAAAAAAAAAAAAACAAGAGCATTGAATTCAAACTCAATATATTACTATTTTTTTATACCATGTGTGGATCTGCAAGTGGGTGCAT
The DNA here is from genome assembly GCA_009831015.1 of Picea engelmannii. Taxonomy (NCBI): domain Eukaryota; kingdom Viridiplantae; phylum Streptophyta; class Pinopsida; order Pinales; family Pinaceae; genus Picea; species Picea engelmannii. The sequence continues at coordinate 122,741 of ML795804.1, forward strand.
CAATGGTTCATTTTAATAATCCATCCATTCCATTTTAATTTTTAACTTTTAAAACTTTTGTGAAATAAATAATCAACTAATTCTTTCTACCAAATAAATATTCTTATGAAGTTATCAGATTTTAATTATCATCTTTATTTTTTTAAATCTAAAGAATTCTTTCTACCAAATAAATATTCTTATGAAGTTATCATATTTTAATTATCATCTTTATTTTTTTAAATCTAAAGAAACAATGAAGATGGAAAATAAAAAACAAGAGCATTGAATTAGAGCTCAATATATTACTATTTTTTTGTATACCGTGTGTTGATCTGCAAGTGGGTGCATCAATGGGTGGATATCTAAGAGATAGTGATAATTTTACTTTGAGATTGATTATTAAACATTTATCTTCATCGCTTGTATTGAAACTGTATCCTTTAGTTTTGATGTTTGAAAGTTATGTGATCTACAACCTTATCAAGGGAGGAAGAAGAAGGGGTTTTCCATGCATGCAGGTAGTAACTCCTCTTCTTGTCACTCTCCCTGCCAAGACCTTACATAACCACACGTTGCGGAAATGTAAATTCACTCCTCTCCATGCCAAGACCTAACTTCTAAGAGCTGACATACCTACACACGGAATTCTACACACGGAATTGTAAAATGCAAAGACGAATTAAATTGAAAAGGTAAACGTTAAAATTAAGTTAACAAATACATCACCTATCTCCATAACTAGTGTTAATTTTTTTTTATTAAATAAAATACGGGGTGATTGTTTTTTTATTTTGACTCATATGCAAATTTCAAGTT
>ML795804.1:129633-185367 GCA_009831015.1 Picea engelmannii
ACAACCACCTCCATTTTAAGTTATATAGATACCTTGGAGGATGAAAATTCCTTCTCAAGGCATGGCACAATGCATTCCATGTAGTGATGTGAGTAGGAGTGTCATTGGTAGCTTATTCTTTGTTTAGTTCCGCATATATATTGGTATAAGTTTGGTGATACTACCAACAAGCTTGATTGAGTCCGTCTAAATGAGTACTTGTAAGGAGGAACTACTCATCTAGCATATCTAGGCAAGTTTAGAAGTAGTTAGCAAGGTTGTGTATCTAGGAATCCAAAACATATTTGTGCATCTGGATACTATATTTAGGTAGTGATATTCTTGTGTTGAGATGGAAAGTAGATGTGGAATTTGAAGGTTGATATATTAGGGATTTAATAAGAGTGTTGGTTATTTCTTTCACCACAATATATAGAATATGAGATTTATCATCAGAGGAATGGGTACTATGAGAATCTATTGAGAGATATACATTGTGTAATAGATTAAGAGAATTGGAGTGAAAACAAATAGGTTAAGGATTTAGCTAGGGTTTATCCAAATAAGGGAATATGAGATCCAAATCAAAATAATTAAGGAAACTACTAAAAATTTAAGAGCTAAGGATATGGAACAAAACACTAGAGAAATGACTTGAGTGGGGAGAGGCCTCAAAAAAACCAAAAACCTGACTAGATTTAGGTGGGTATTGATCCTAAGGAACCAAATGGAGAGGTGTGTTGAATAATATTTTGTTATCTAGAGCCAATGCATAAGAGAACTAGTTGAGAGAAGATTGTTGGCATGTAGGAATGACATCCATGGAACTAAAAGCTTGAATATTTTGAGTGTCATGGAGATAAGAAACCTATAAAAGGTGAAGAGGGAATGTGTTTTGGGAGGGTAGCCTCGAGATAACCCAACACTTGAGTTAAGAAGAAAATTATCAAGACAATATCTTACTACTCTAATAATAAATGATACATCAATAGCTACNAAAAAAAAAAAGGAAAAAAAAATGTTGTAGTTAATATGAAGAAAAGACAAGATCGAATAATTAAAACTGATAAATTATATTAGATCAGAACATATGGCTTAGTTTTTATTGATAAGTCTCCAACATTGATATAAAACTACATATCTCCAATCTATCTTTACTGTCGGATAAAAAAAATTATTATTCTATAATACATCCAACCACAAGTTGGAAAAAAAAATATTTTATGAATGCACATAACTAACTAATAACATGTCACTCAAAAGACATGGAAACAACTATGATTAAATTATTATTAATTATTCTCATGCACACAACCCTTTAACTAATCTATTAGTTTACACACAAATGCATAATTGTCTACTAGAATTCTAACTAATAGCATGTCACTCAAAAGAATCGGAAACAACTATGATTAAATTATTAGTAATTATTCTCATGCACACAACTAATAGCGAAGCAATGGATTTAACTAATTGATCATTTTACACACAAATGCATAATTGTCTCCTAGAATTCTATGCCTTCAAGGGAGTTTCATTATGTCATCTAAGTTGGTTGGCTAAGTTGTCTAAGTGTTCCTATAATTTTTATTCTATGTGTGTTGTGATATGTATAAATCTTATCATTCCATATCATAATCCATAGTTCACATTCTAAATTAAAAAGAAATAGATAACTAATCTAATAGGAGAAACATAGAGGAATCAATTTTTACTAATAGTGTGAATATGATTACATGTTATTGAAATATCCCAAATTGCTTGATTAGCCACATCTGTATATTTTTTCTTTCCTATAATCTCATGACATCCACGATTTCTCTCAAGATCCATAACCATGTTTCCAAATACACAACCTATTGGTATAGATTGTCTTGATTTTGGTGCACTTTATTTCAATTTCAAATATCAATATAGAATAATGTCATTTTATTTAGTGTGTTCTCTTGCATATCCCCAAAGACATGATCTATATCTAAATCAATTCCATATAAGATTGTTCCTAATATTTGAGACTTAAACATACAAAATTCAAAAGTTCTATTGTATATATCTAATAAAAGAAGAACAATAATTTTATTTAAATATAGAAATAAAGATATAAATTCCTATATTAGGAACCTCAAATTCTAATTAATTTACTTTCTTTATCAATATCATACTGAATTTGTATTATATATCTTCCAATGATCTTGTTAATTGAAAATACATAGACCATATTTTTGTTTAATCTTGTTAATTGAAAATGCATAGACCATATTTTTGTTTAATCTTGTTAATTGAAAATACATAGACCATATTTTTGTTTAATCTTGTTAATTGAAAATACATAGACCATATTTTTATAAACAAAGAGAAAAACAAGAATTTAAAACACTTTAAGGAATAGAAATACCATGCACTACACTAATACACTAATAAACTGATCATAAAATCCCTTGAGGATTTATGAAATGGAAAGTACTCAATGTAGAAAAATAAACCTTCAAATGACAAGCCAAACATATAATGAATTTCAAATAAACAATGAAATCCCTCAAAAATACCCAAAAAACTTGAAGTACAAAAAAACCTTCAAATGAAAAACAAAACATGGAATAAATTTCAAATCAAACTAAGAGCCAAGAAAAATAAATGCAAGAAACATATGTACATAACTAAAATGGATTCATAGTTAGGAAGGATAAATTTTAAAAAGTTAAAAACTAGATGGGACAACCATGAATGAGGGGAGTGGATTTATATGAGGACAAAAGTAACTTTTATTCATTCAAAATAAAAAACAAACAGAATAAACTAAAAAACCATGTTAATGAAACACATTTTTTAATTACAACTTCATACTACTAACCTATTACTAAATTTATGTGAGGACAAAAGTAACTTTTATTTCTTCAAAATAAAAAATAAAGAGAATAAACCAAAAAACCATGTCAATAAAACACATTTTCTGATTACAATTTCTTACTACTAACCTATTACTATTAAAATTTCATACTACTAACCGATTATTATTGAGGATACATTTTGGAAGTGGAAATTCCTTATTTACAAAAGAATTGATTATATCCATTTGATGTACCTCCCAAACAAAACTAAAATAACATTTGCTACTTTGGATGTGTTGGGTGCGTCTACAAATGTTTCAAGATCACATTCCTCTAGCACACAGGCCATAAATTCAATACTTCTCTATTATTTATGACTTTTCGTCTTACCCAAGTTATAAACACTACATGTTTCAACGCTAATATATTCAATCATATTAGTTACCCACTTAGGTTAATAATATTCTTGTGTAGGATAAGTCCCATTATGAATTCATCACTATGAGTTGATTCATTTCCAAGTATGTGACTTATAGTCAATTTTGTAGTAGAAATCTGATTAGAAGTTAATTTAATTGTCCTAGTTGATAACGAATTTGATAACGAATTCCTTAAGATTTGACTAAATTTCTACTAAAATACTCAAATAAGAGGTCAATAGAGTAGTACCTAAGGTTTTTTTATCAAACATAACATATTTTTGACAAATCACTTTTTGTTTAACTATATCAAATAATCTATATGCCTTTGACTCTTTATATTAACCCATCATAACTATTAAGCATGACTCTTCGGATCTAAGTTATTCCTTTTCTAATCCATAATAAGTCACTTATCTGAAAGTTATTACATGCTTGATTGATGAATTTTTTTCACTCCATTTCTTTAGAGAAGTAATGTCACACAATGATTTGGTCTATATTTACTTTGAAGGTAATCTTAGTAGAAAAAAATGTTAGCCCAAAAATAATTTGGCATCCTTTTAGTTTGAAAAAAATATCAATGAATAGATCTATTCTTATGAGGATCATATGTTAAAAACCTTTATTATAAGATAATAATACTGATAAGTACCCTTCTAATTCATTTTTTACATACTCTCCTCAATTAACAAACTTCGAACATTTTATAGTTTGATTAAAATTATTTTCAACCAATTCTCTAAATTCCTTCAACTTCTCATAAACCATATCTCTATTCTTTAGGAAATATACTCTACCAAAACTTAATAAATCCTTAATGAATTTTAAAGCATACCTTGTAATAACTAAGGAAGGTTGATTAATTGTGCACAATTTCGAGCTAAGCATTATTTGTGCAAGAATTTTCTTTTTCAAACACCTTATAAGTACACAACCCTCACCAACACCATTTCGAGGAGTTTCTTTGTGAAGTCCATGGACCATATTCAACTTAACCATGAATTTCAATCCTAACTTTGAGTGTGGTTGATCTTGTATCCTATTTTTAAAAATCACAAAACCTATAAAATTTATATTTGGGGTCAAGAGTACCTCATCAACAACAAAGTTACTTCTAATAACTTTCACAACAAACAAATTAGCACATAACAGACTTTATTTCTAATGAAGTAAATTGTGGTATCAAATATAGATTTTTATTAAATTTGGGTTCATGGTAAACATGAATGATCAAATGTTGGACACTTAATCTTTGGGTTTGTCTTTTGTAACAATAATGTACATATAAAGTTACTTCTAATAACTTTCACAACAAACAAATTAGCACATAACAAACTTTATTTCTAATGAAGTAAATTGTGGTATCAAATATAGATTTTTATTAAATTTGGGTTCATGGTAAACATGAATGATCAAATGTTGGACACTTAATCTTTGGGTTTGTCTTTTGTAACAATAATGTACATATAAAGAGTAGTAGGTGATAAGAAGTGTACATATGAAAAGTAAAAAGTAGTAAAAATATGAAATATAATAAGTGATAAAAAGATTTTTGCTTATGGAATACCATCAATTATTTTCCTCTTTGTATTGATTCATCGTTCATCTTAATGCAATAAAAATTATTCGTGGATTTACTATTTTTTCCCACTCGTGACCTCACACTGGTATGAGAGCCAACGTTGTTAACTCCATGAGTAGATTCCTTGGCATTTTCCCAGCTTATTGAAACACACTCATTTGTTCTTCTACCCTCTGTGCTTTGGTCAATTCTAGTTTGCATTTCAATCTGCGTTAGATTCTGACGTGAAGCTATTTGATCGTTAAGTAAACCCTAGCTATTTTTTATTCAACCCTAATTTCCGTGCAATTTTTTCATGAACCCTAATCTCCACACCAATCTTTATCTCTACAATTCTTACCTCGACTCCAACTACCTTTCACACTGTTATTACACTAGAAATGACTCACGACCATCTCTTTGTTATCTCAGTCCGGTTGAGGTTCCATTTATAATCATGCATTTACTGTGGATTTGAGGTTTCATTTGAGCATGCCTCCCTCGACCTGAGGGTATTCTCTCACGCTTCTAACGCCCTCATGACACTGGTATCTGTTCACAATGCCATATATTTCCATGTACAGAGGTCTATCATACTCTAGAACGTCGAGGAGTATCGATCCTTGGTGCCAAGTGGACCTCACTCTATCTCTCGTGTTGTCCAACTGTCCTCACACACAAAGGATAGAAGTGGTTCATTTAGATTTGCACGAACTGACACTAAATTTCTAGTAGAATATTTGTTCTCCCTTGGATTCGAAGTCTAGCCGTTGGTTTTGAATGTAAGGGTCTAGGTTATCGACTTATTGCAATTTTAATTGCATCCTATTGCATACTAGTTGCCTGTCATAGATTCTCCTTGCTCGTGCACACTAGTTCTTGGCCAAGACGAGACCACCATAGATGGTCCGATCGCAGGAAGAGCAAGCTTGATCTAGCAATACAATTTTAATTTTTTTGGTGTAGCTTCATTGTATTCTTACTTCATTGAATTTTCATTACCTTGATACGTGTGCCTCAAGACAAAAGAATGCATTCCCTCATCTCCATTGTTGGTGTGGTGCTGATTGTAAAGGAGAACTACAAAGAATATTACAGGAAGATCAAAGAGAACATTGATCTTCAACTACCTATGGAAAGGGATTTGTGAAGTAGCAACAATACCTTAGAGTAGCAAAATCACTAAAGAAGAAAGGAAAACAAGTTGACTCTGAATCAAAGAGTAGCAGACATAGTATACCTCAGAGTAGCAAAATCACTAAAGAAGAAAGGAAAACAAGTTGACTCTGAATCAAAGAGTAGCAGACATAGTATACCTCAGAGTAGTAAAATCACTAAAGAAGATGCAAGATCAGAAGAAGAACAACTTGAATCTGATTCAAAGAGTAGTAGACATAGTAGAAGACCTAGTGTAGATCAATCATTCTACCACAAACAAAGAAGGTGAATATGAGAAGACAAATACCAAATGAATATCATGTGATCTGTGCTCCAAAAAGTGAGGAGGTGAGCCATCATATTGCTTATATTAGTGATTTCTATTGAACCTTGAAGAGATTTAATTACTTGCATAATACGCATTCTGAACTAGAACTCATACAACTAATGTTGAATCTCTTCACCCTAGAGTTGAAGAATGATGAACCTATGGCTTTAGTTTCAGAAATCAAATCCATAATGCATGAATTTGAAGCCACCGGAGTGAATATTGATCCCCCTCTCATGTGCTTCATTAAGGCCCTCTACCCTACATAATCTCACTACCTTGAATCGTTGCAAGCAAGTGGTCAAATGAAATCCATCACATTTGACAAGGTGGTCAGAAAAGTTGTAGAATGTGAGAAACCATTTGGAAAGAAATCAACTCCTTCAACTCGAGACACTATTTACCTTGCTCAAATATAAGATTAAACTACAAGATTCTTCTAGAGGAGAAAGAAGCATAACTAGAATAGGATGTGGACATGGAAAACATAATTTTAGAGGCAAAGAAGATAGACACAATCAAGGTGATAGATCCAATCTTCATTGTATGCATTGCAAAAAGAATGGGTCACTTGAAGAAGATGATTTCAGAGTCACATGGGATAATATCAAAGAATACATAAGAAATAAGAAATAAGACAAAGTTAATACTTCATAACCAACAAAAGGTAATCCAGCTAAATCTTCCCATTACATTGTTGCTCATTGCAATATATGAGTAACACGAGATTTATTTAACATTGCATGTACTCCTTGGAAATATGCATGGATTCTTTACACACATTCTGAAGAGAAGTTTTCAAATACTTCAATGAAAATGTAGATGGAAATAGTGTATTTTGAAGACACTTACAAGCTCAAACCCTCAAATGGGCACAATCAAACACAAGTTGCATGTGTTCCTGGATTTTATTTTTGCATAATGTGCTTTATCATGCTGGGATGAAAATGATCTTGTTGTCCCTTTTTCACATCAGACAACAATGCCACTTTGTTCATACGATCTGCCTCAAAATTGAAATACGAAAGGATTTTGATAACATGCTTACTATGATCATAACAAAGATGGAAGATTGTTGAAGTTGAAAGGGACATTTTCCCATACACTCATTGTTGCATACCTCTCTCATCATGACTCAGGTATAATACCATATAGCCTTTTGTGGCATGCTATATTTGTTTATATCAATTATGAAAATCTCCATTTATTTAGAAATAATGGTGTTTCTAGTTTTCCTACTATTCCTAGGGAAGTGAAACAATGTGATGCTTGTATCCTTGGAAATCATAACAAACAACCAGTCCATGATTATACTTCTAGATCATGTAGATAAATTGAATTGATTCATTTTTATTTGTGCGCCCTATGCTTGTTCCTTCTACAAATGGAAATACATATATCATGTATTTCATTCCTTCTACAAATGGAAATACATATACCATGTATTTCATTGATGATTACACTAGGATGTGTTGGGTGTACTTGTTGAAAGATAAATCAAAAGATTTTGAAACATTTAAAAATTTTCATGGAAGGATTCAAAAAGAAGCTCAATTTTGTATTGGCTATCTTCACACTAATAATGGAAGAGACTATACATATAATGAATTTGAAAGCTACCTTCACCAATATGGGATCAAACATCAAACCGTAGTTCCATACAATCACAAACATAGTGGTGTAGTTGAGCGCATGAACAAGACACTTCTAAATATGGTTCGTTCCATGATGTTTTTCAAGAATGTTAAATTGATGTTTTGGGTAGATGTAGTTATGTGCAATTTTTGTAAAAAACATGTGTCCATGTCATTCTCTTAAAAGAAAAGCTTCTTATGAAATGTGGTCTCTCCACATCCTTGAGTGGTGCATTTCAGGGTCTTTGGTTCCACCTGCTATGACTCGATTCCTGAAGAGAAAATAAGCAAGTTTGATGCAAGGATTCAAAAGTGCATCTTCTTGGAGTACTCAAATACCACCAAGGGTTATCATCTTTACAATGATACAAAAAATAAATTCATCATTTCCATAGATGTCATCTTTCTTGAATCCACCAAGAAAGACAAGTTATGGACATGTGAAGTTGGATAACCCTCATGAGTTATCTAGAAGCCTCTAAAAGGTCAAAGAAGTGAAATTATTCTATAAGCTCGTATTATAAGTTGACTAGTCAAAGTGGTTAGGCATGCATTAAGTGGTTGCAACAAGAAATGTAACAACCCCCTCGTTACGACTACAACGAAGCAGAAGTTCAAATTTATTTTTTTTGTTTTCTTTGCACAAGAAGCAAATAACCATCCACTACTCAAGAGTCATTACCTAAATTTTCATCGCGCATAAGAAAAATAAAATCTAAACCTCACCAAACATCAATCCATCCACTACTCAACAATCATTACCTAAATTTTGGTTGCACATAAGAAAAATAAAATCTAAACCTCACCAAACATCAATCAAGGTGCACTTGAAAATTAATCACCTAAAGATTCATGCCTTGTCTACAATCAGTGCACAAGGTCCAACTATTAAACACAGCAAGGTCCAAGGCACAGGTAATCTATTTAAGTGTTTAGTCACTCATTAACGTTTCTTCAAAGGCCCAAGAGAAATAGTATGCTCTAATAATCATACATCAAACTCATTTAAAAGGTGTAGTAAGATCTAGTCACACAATCAATGTCTATGGAATCTTGCAACCATAGTTCTTTAACTAACGTTATCAAGTTGAAACTCAATAACAACTAAGGCCACTCCCATATTGTTTCACTCTAAGGACATATGTTGTTTCACTCGGTTTAGGAGTGGGGGCAAGTAAATCCATATCCAACTGACAACTCCATCATTTTTATGTCGTTCTCACAACAGTTGGTTAGTGTTGTTTTCCACACCGAAATTGTGCATTAAGCTGCACCCATACTCCATTAATTATGCAAATGAAGAAGTCCAAGTACAAACCTCTCAATCAAATTCTGGATGAGTCTGAAGAATTTCTCGATAAGGTTGAAAGTTCATCAATAATACACAAGGATATGTAGAAGGTTATTGCCACGAGCATCCAGATGCATCTTGGAAGATTCTCCCTTCCATGCATCGGGTTTTACTAACTAAGTCCAGCCTTGTGTCCAAAGGACTTGACAATATACCAACCTCGTGTTTAGATTCCTTTAAAAAAAAATGATCTATTTAGACATTCACACTTTTAACCTTGGCAAAAATATAAACGAGGTCATTGAACGAAAAACGTGGTCTAATAATAACTTTCCATAATAACATGTTTATCTTTAGTTGGATATTAGGATTAAGTCTTGATTGACAATTGATATTTCATAGCAAGACTATTTGGGAAGGTTCTTAGAGAAGGGTTTTAAAGTCCCTTTTGATGGTTATGATTAAATTTTGATGAGTGACCACGAGACTTTTGGGAGAAGCTTGAGTTCAGTCCTCCCAAAGTTTCATTTGATAGTCTAGATTTAATGTGATTGAGGATAAGTTTTCAATAACCTTTTTAATAATATTTTGTAAAAGTTCCAAAGGGGGAATAAGTTGGTCACCAAGTGATGAGTTAACTTCTTTCTATCATGCCTTAGATGAATTCGTTGTCTATAAACACAGGGTGGCTGTCAGCAAAAAACATACATATCAGGCCAGCTAAAAATACCCCAATTAATTAAGTAATTAATTATATAAGTCCATACATATCGTTGTCCAAACACTATCCAATTTATGGTAATATATTTATCGTTGGTAATAAAAACCGTATTGAATAATCGCTGGCAATAAAAGTTTCGCTGACACTTACTGTAACACCTCATTAATTAGCTGTCCATGCAATCACTATCCACACTGCAGAGTCGATGTCCCAAAATCGTGATGATATGAATAGTATGGTGATAAAATCAACATTGATAGAAACACTGGAGGTAACGATAGCTTCGTTGTCAAATGCTAATGCTATCCCAAAATGTAGAGGGTAGTGTTCCTTCCAATGCGGATGTTTTATCCTTTCTTAACATTTTATTAATACTATTATTACTATTATAATATTATTGCTTAAATTATTGCACAAGATCTCGATCCTTAAATTTTAAATAAGGACTATTAATTTTATTAACTACGACTCACTCAAGCAAAAAGTCCATTGTAAAAAATGTGGAAGGTGCAATGGATAACTGACAAGTCGACGGCCTGGTATTTACATTTATCCAAGAGGGTTATACTATGCTCCAAGATTTATAAAATGTATTTCTGAACAAAAACTTAATCACCAAGTGTCTAGCTTGATACGTCAAACAATCGAACTACCGGTTAGAAGTTCTCACGAAGCAACAAAAAGACAAAGATTAATTACTCAATTGATTGATTGATTCCAAGGAACTTGTATGTGTAATAAGTTAAGACCATGTCTACAGTCCATGACTTAGTATCTAATTGTTTCTAATCATGATCTATACTTAGTCGACCAAATTTTAACTTGATTTGCTCACTCGTAGGGCCAATCTAAAACCTATCTATAGATATACCTAATACAAGAAGATTTCACTCACATGCGAACTATATCCCCTCGAATATCGTTTGGAAAGTGTAAAGCTTTTTGATACAGAAACCCATATAACTATACATCTTGATACCCATTGACATCGAAGAATAGGAACAACCAAATAAAGTAACGTTCTACATAAAACTTTCAACACTAGATCAACATAGTCAAGACAATATTCCAGTAGTACGTCACATACCTACCTTGAAAAGCACTCCAATCTAACCCATGACCCAGTCTTGAAGGTTGATAAGCTCAGGAATGCTATTCTTGGATTGATCTAAAACAAAATTAGGGAAAGTTACAGATATCCTTCCAGTTATCAAGGCACTAAATTACAATCATAACTAATATTCTTCAAAGGAAGGGATGATCAATCATGCCCAAAATCTGAGAAGGGTATATGTTTATTAATTAAAGCTTGACAAGGTAAGACATAAAGGAAATTCGCGGGCCAGAGGTATATAAAAAGAGCAGGGAAATTCCGCCTTTAAGTAAAAATGGCAGAGCTTCTAGGCAGACCAACTGTAAAAAGACACAAAAACCACACAGTAAATTCACCAAGAGATGTATCAACACACACTAAATTTGCCTAGAATTGAATGGAAAAACATGGAGAGATTCAATCGCAAGAAGGTGCAGGACAACAAACTGCCAAGGACAACAACAAAGGTAGACGACTCATGGTTTCATCCCTCACTTCATCATCCTTGCATAAGAAAGCAGGGTGTTGAGATACATATGTATTTAATGCTAAGGCGACGACTGTAGATCCGGCTCCTGGCCGACTGCTGAGGTGAGGAATGGTGAGTTAGGGAAGAAGGCTAAACAACCAAGAAGGTCACCAACAACACAACAAGGTGGTCAAGACGTGATAGAATACAAAGGCCAAGGGAGTCGACAATCATCGAGCTAGGCTAAGAAAGTTCAGTCATCAATCTAAACATTCAATCTACTTACCAAATAAACATGCAGATCCAAGCATAAAACATACAGCATATACTATACAAATGAAAAGAGAGTATCGTTACCTATTCGCCCACTCAGACTGACGATCGTACGCTCCGTGCAGCTCCCACTCGCCGACCGTCGAGACTTCACTAGTACCTTCCATCCAATGCTACTGGTATTCTTCTTCCCCCTTAGCACCTCGAGCCACAAAGGGGCCACACACACTATCCAAAGATTACAACTAGCTACTAGCTCATCTCACAAGGCCGAGCTACCACTCCTCTCCGAGCTGGGTATCCCAACTCCCACAAGTAAATCAATCAATTAGATATTTTTGCAACGTAACATTACACAAACAGAAGATGTCCCTTCATCCTTCTGCATCCCTTATTATATAGAGTTTCGAACTTTCTTTCTTTCCTAAAATCTTATTTAATTAAAGTTTTAAAAATAAATTCATAAACATTCTTCTCCGTACAAGTGTCACCCATCCCCTACATTCCTCCATTAATTAATTTCTTTAATTAATTAATTATCTTTATTTCCCTCACCCACCTAGAGTTACTCCTAGAATCACTTCTAGGTGTCCCCAAATTCACTTACAGGTTTTAAAGGCTTTCCCTATTATTAAATTGGTAATTCAGTTTAAATTAGAAAGCTCTTAAATCATAGATTCTTTACTAAGTTGACTTTCCACTTTTTTTCCCTTAAGTTCGCCTTTTTCCCTTTTTTATATTTATCTCTTTTCCTCGTTTCTTAAAATTTTAGATTTTCCCTCTTTCCCCTTTTTACTTAGAACTCAAAAAGGCAGGTGTGGAAATTAACCCTTTTTCCATTTTCTTATTTAATTAGTATATTTTAATTTATCAAGGTAATAAAGCAATTAATTCTCTTTTTAAATTTTAATCCAACAGATTTTTTTTGAAACTTTTTATTTCTTACTCCCTTCATGTTACAAGATTTAACGAAGATCATAATTATTATTCATGTGGTTTTTATTTTTATTATTATATTATATTTTTTTATTTTTATAGAAAGACAAAGTTTTTCCACTAGCGTAATTTAGACTTAGACCTTAAATTTTGTACTCGGCGACATTTAATTGGGGAATTTGTTTTAAAAATACTTAACATGTTATTAGTCCTAGGCCATCTATCTTCATTCCTCTATTATCAACAATGTGACGTCCCTTCAGGATGCACTAGGTTCTCCAAGGGTGCCACTAGCCTCATCTGTTCCCTTGCGCGACGTGCCCTTCAGGACGCACTATGTGCTCCAAGGGTTCCACTCGCCTCTTGACTAACTTGGTAGACATCAATAACCCCAGGATTCAATACTCCACCAAGTGAACTTGTGGGAGAGTAAGGGATTCTAAGGAGTAAGACCCCCACCTTATTGCATGCCCTTTAGAATCATCATGAGTGACTGTCACAGTCTTCCCTCATGGCATCGTGGGTCCTCTTGAACTAAGTATTTGTTAACCTATAGTTCGAGCAACAACGGGAGTGCTAGTAGGCTTGGAAGGGATACTATCCACACCTCTCCCTCAACATCTCTAGTAGTCATGCATGACCCCTTTACTCCATATGTGAGTCTGGTCGGCAAGCTATCGTCATCGTACATCATCAACAAATCATGGTCAAAACATATCCATATTATATCATCCAGTCAGATGCACTAATATCATAGTAAAACAATTAAACCCCAATGGCACACTCCCTGACTCGATCCAGAGTCCAAGGGGTTATGTCGATACCTTTGCATCCTTGAGGTCAAAACTCCTGCACACTCAGTAAAACTGAGTCAATAGAACCTGTCTATGTCAATGTAGTAAAACAACATGTCATCAACCCATAATGCCTCATAATCAAAATCAAAAGTTTTAATAGTGTAATAATCTAGATCACTTGCGAGCAAGTGTCCTCAAAGAATAAGTTTGCTCAGTGCACTAGAGAAGGATGTTACAAGAAAACAATTAAAAATAAATTAGTTGAAACTAGAATTGGAGATTTTACTATTTGTGGACAAAGTTGGTTAAGTGGACAAAGTGGCTAAGTGGTTAAGTGGATACTTCTAGAGGAATCTTCTTGGACAGTATATATAAGAGACAAAAGGTCTCCCATTAGTATCGATTGAGAATATTGAATATCTAAAAGTGATTGAGGTAAAAAAATAATATCTAAGTCAAATTTCATAGGGAAGGTGAAGTAAGGAAGGTCGGAATTCAAGGGAGGATAAAGTCTTTTGATGATGTTTTCTAAGGTATGTTATTTATAGGTCATATGCCCATTTTCAAAATAAATTGTTTTATAGAATGATTCAGAAAATGAAATAGGGAGGATGTTGAGACAACATATCCAAGTAACTATGATAAAAATTTCATCTTGTGGGTCATTGTATTTTGGGAGTTACAGTTTGTGGAAAATAGGGTTTGTGGCTAGTCCTCAAACTAGTCTAAAACACGTGTTTTGGGTAAAAATGTCATAACTTCTTCATAAAAGATCCAAATTCAGTAAGAAAAAATGTATTGGTTATAGTACAGTATGTACTATGTTGTGTACTACTTTCAGATCCATACAAAAAATATTCCAGGTGGGGCAGTCTCTACATGTTCTCTCTCTAGAATAAGACATAATTCAATAAGGTATGCCATTTTTGGTATAACTCATTTTCTGGGAGGTTCCAAGCACTGAAACTTGGAGGAATTGCAGAAAAGACATTAAAGAAAAATGTGTACCATTTTCAAATATTTATTCATTACAGGTGGAGTTATGATTGTTTCAGGTTAGGGTTGTTCACTAATCCAAAACTAGTCATGTGAGGCTAAAGTAATGTTTGATGAAAAATCTAGTTTCTTGTTGTTGAAGTTAATGAAAGTTTGTAGGTATATGATCACATACACTCGGTATGTTGCAGATTTATAGATCATATTTGGATGATGGTATATGAGACAGGTTGAGGTGACAGGTTTTTGTGACAGGTTTTGTATAGTTGATGCACTTTTATTGGTATAGATTGTTGGTACAATTGGGCAGATTTCTTTCTGTATACAAGATGGGTGTTGTACTTGAGGGTTATATTCCTCACATATTGGTTGGTGGTGAGATATTCAAGTTGGGTATTTCATTGAGAGTTTTTTCTCCCTTGGAGTTGGTTCTATATTTTAGCTAGTACTGATAAAACCCAAGGATTATAGTTTGTAATACAAAACAAACTTATATATATATATATATATATATATATATATATATATATATATATATATATATATATATATATATATATGCATAACTATTTATTGTTAACGTATGTAATTGAGATATACTTACATGAAAGAAAATCAGTATAAATGGAATTAATAAGTATTGATGTTATGAATTGTGATTGCTAACTAAAGTTTTGTGAGAAGTGAAAAAATATCCCTCACACTGATTCACCCCCTCTCTCAATGTGATCAGTGTGTCCAACAAAAAATGTTGAAATACAACTTCATCATATGGACTAATTGACTTGTGTAAATACATATCATGAATTTGATGATGAGATTCGACGTCTTGAAGGGGATATCCCTATCTTGGGTCAATCTATGGAATCTCCTTTTGAAGCATCATATTCCCCTCATGATGAATTTCCTGCCACTTCATCAAAACCTAAAGTTCATTTGGATGACGTTATTGAGAGGATTGAAAAGCTTAGGCTCAATGAGAACTCAACACCATCTCAATCAGTTGAGAAACCTATACCATATTAGAAAGTTCCACCAAAATGGCTCACAAAAACACTTGAAAGTGTTCATCCTAATGAAGTCGAAAAGATAGGAACCAAAATGTCCTAAAGAAAAGATGGAGGTAATGTAGATAATTAAAACTTAGGTGATGTAGATGACATGTATGCTTCATATGATTATGAGTTGAATTTATATACTAACCATGAACCAAATTCCTTTAAAGAAGCCACTTATCATGATGAATGGAAAGAATCCATGGATAATGAATGTGATTCTCTCATCAAGAATGAGACATGGAAGTTAGTGGATCCTCCATTTGGAACCTAAACAATCGGCTCCAAGTGGGTATTCAAGAACAAGCATATATGAGATGGCTCATTTGATAAGAACAAAGAAAGGCTCATGGAAAAAGTATTTCCACATAAAGAAGGTGTTGATTATGAGGAGGATTTCCCCCCCACAACAAAATGGGCTACCATATGCAATGTAATTCCCATGGTAGAAAAAATGGATGGAAAATTCATCAAATGGATGTGAATATTTCTTTCTTGAATGGAGACTTGAAAGATAATGTATTCGTTTCTCAAACGGAAGGACTTGTTGTGAAGAGGAAATAAAATAAGGTATGGAAGCTCATCAAATCGTTACATTTATTGAAACAATAACCACAAACATAGTATGCAAATTTAACTAAGCATGTTTTGAAATTGAATTTCAAGCATTTCAATCTAGACATTGCAACTTTGTTTTCCAAAAAACTTGGAAAAAATGTTGCATATCTTGTATTATATGTAGATGATATGTTGATAATAGGGAACAATGAAATATACATTTCATCCATAAAGAAAGATTTGAATAAAGGATTTGGGATAAACTATTTGGGATATCTTAACTACTATTTTGGCATTGAGGTGATTCAAGATCCAAAGTACAAATTCATCTCCCAGAACAAGTACATTGGAGAACTATTAAACAAGTTTGGCATGGATGGGTGGAATCTTGTTTTTAATGCAATGGAACAAAACTTGAAGCTCACATCAAAATAAGGGAATGAATTTGAGGATGCAACGAAGTATAGAAAGCTTGTGGGAATTATTACCTATCTTACTACCACCAAAAAAAATACTTCATTTGTTGTTGGGATTCTTTCCACGTTCATGAAAAATCCTTGTGAAGGACATTAGTCTTCTACAAAAGGAGTTCTAAAATACTTGAAAGTAACTCAATATTTTGGACTCAGTTATGCTAAGGTGGATGGATTCAACCTGATTGGATATTCAGATTCAAGCATTGATGGGGATAATGAAAATGGAGTATCAACTCTAGTATATCTCAAGAGCCTTGGATAAACATTTGTCTCTTGGATATCATGCAAATAATTAATTCCAACAGATTCCACAACATAGGCAGAATATGTGGTAGTTGCAGAAGTGACAAAAGATATTGCGTGGCTCAGGAAAATACTTGAAGATTTGCACGAAAAACAAGTTAACTATACTCCTCTTCTAGTTGACAATACCTTTGAAATAAATTTGGCCAAGAATCCTATATTCCATGATAGAACAAATATCATCAACACAAAGTATCACTTGATTCAGTATTATGTAGAGGCTAGGACTATTCACTTGAGACATTATTCCACAAATGAGAAAATTGTGTACATATTCACCAAAGTGCTTGGAAGAGAAAAATTTGAGAAGTTCAGAATGATGTTTGAACTCGCATACACCCCTTCGTATTAAGGGGGGGAATGTAGGACACACAATATTTTGGATTGTGTTTTGTAACAGTCATAGATGATAGGAAGTTTTTTTCTTTATGGAATACCATTATTCATTTGATTTGTATTTACTCACCATTCATCTTAATGCAATAAACATCATCCGTGGAGTTTAAATTTCTTCCCACTCCTGGCTTGACATGACACCATGTCCACACTCAACCCTGCCAATACCGACAAAAGTAGGTTTTTAGTTATCTGCAAGACATACCTTTTCTTCCTTGACTTTACTTTATGAATATGAGAGAGAGAGAGAGAGAGAGAGAGAGAGAGAGAGAGAGAGCATTATTCATATGATGAAACAACCAAAGTCCACTATCTACTATCTTAGACAACTCCAAAAATGCAGAGATTGAGAAAATATAATTGAAAATGTTTAAAATTGATCACCCTTACCTTTGTGAATGCGTCATTAATGATCACTTTGTTGATTGATTGAACATTTTCCTTCAAGCAATTTTACCTTTCTGTCAATTTCATTGGTCTTATTTCAATGAGTTTTCTCAAAGTGTATTGTCTTGCCAGGATATTGACAAGTATTCTTATTTGTATCCTTCCTATCTAAATTTTGACTATTAGTCAACTAATTCCTTTTATTAATTGGAGCATCGTGATTTGATCACTATATTCTCCATGTCTTATTTACCTATTTTCATCTTGACATCTTTCCCTGTATTGTTTATAACCATTTACAATAATCATGTGGCATTACTTCTTTCTATCAAGCTTATGTTCATTAATCAACTTTCATGTGCCCTAATCAATATAGTTAAAAACGAAATGAAGCTATAGTCATTTCCATATTCTTTTGTCGAGCTCCAATTTGCATAGAATGTTGAGTAGAAAATAGTGTAAGGTGTTTTCAAATTCATTAGAACTAATTCAATTAAGTGGCCTTCCTTCTTTAGGAAGTATTTTAAAAATTCACCTACTTTCAACTAAATTTCCTTAACACAAACCAAATAATACTCAATCCTTTTAAAAAGTAGAGGTTCCAAAGAGATTTTAACAATTTATTAGGTTTCATAAACAACCTTTCATCAATCTTATTAAATGAATTTTCATTTTCTTCTAGACTTCATTTGAATAATTTAACCCATTGATATGGAACTCGATATCCCATAAGATATAATTTTTCATATCACCTACAATGTTATCCTTCTTCTCATTGAGAAAAAAAAAAATATTTTTTAATTACTACATTTATATTCTCTTCATTAATGTCTCTATATATGATTCCCAGATACGATAGTTGCTCTCATTGAGAACCATAGTCTTATGTTGGGAAATCATCTTCCATTTACAAAGCTTAATCCATAACCCACAAGTCCAACCAAGTCAATTCCTTCAAATATGTTACTTGTCAAGAATTCATTAACATCCATAGTTTTATTGTGGTGTGATATCATTCAAATTCCTTGCAACAAATATAACCAAGCTAGTATATTTAGGTCTTAGAGATTTAATGTAATGTTGGAAAACATTATAGAATTATATAAATGATAATTCAATAAGAGAGGGTGGTGTTAATAAACATAATTATAACATTGACATACAAGTAACACCATAAGGATCACAAAACATTCACCAAAATTTAGTGATAGATCAATCTATGATATCAAATATATATTGATGAGAATGTGATCAATTTTCTTTGATATAGTTCTCTCTGATCACCAAATTTAGCCCCAAAGTAGTTAATTTTTTTTCCATTTTGAGCTTCTTTTGTGCAAAATTATGTATAAACAACTTGGACGAGACCACCTTAGTTAATTGAGTTTGACAAGTCAAAAACCTTTATAGGAGAGGAAAATTTGATAGTTTTTCAATCACAAGATACAATGAAACATATCGGTGAATGTGGTGAATGTTGAGAGGAATTAATGCACTCAATTACCTATACTATTAATACTTATCAAAAGATATATGGGTATAGCTAAGGCACAATTGTTTCCATATTTTTTTTTTTTATTATTCAAAAATTTTAAATGTTTTTTTTTTTCATTAGTCAAATGTTACCAAAACCAAAGAATATTTTTCATTTCAATTTACTCTTGGTCAATCATAAAATAAAACTTCCAAACTTAAAAACTCCAAAAACATTTTTCTTTGTTAATTTTTTTAAATTAATAATTAAATTTTCACAATCAAATTTTAAGAGTATAAGATATTTTTTCTAATTAATAGATGGTTCAAGGATTTTTACCTTAAATTGTATAGTTACTTGCAAGAAGGTATTAATGATACAAATAGACGTGCAAGAAGGTATTAATGATACAAATAGCCGTACACCATATAGCAAGTTGGTTTTTATTCAATCTTCTTTGGGTGTTAGTTGCTTCCAAGTAGCTATTAATGATACAAATAAGCATACACCATATAGTAAGTTAAATTTTATCCACCTTGTTTGTGTGTAATTACACTTCCTCATTTTTTTTACAAAAAATTCTCTCTTCTTTATAATCAATAGTCTTAAACTTTCTAGTTGTAACTCATAAGTTTTAATAATTACAATTTCGATGCAAATCACATAAGTAACGGGAGAGGTTGACATAGTCAAAACATGTATTAGTATACTTTTATATATTATTTTTAAGTTTAGAATTTATTGCATTGTCCTCTTATTTCCTTTATTGTGGATCATTTATAATTATTAATGTTTCGTCATTGAAAAATTATGACTTTTGTGTGTATAATTTTCCCAATATTTTAAAAGATTGTTTTTAATTAATTTTTATGTTCCTTATTCCTAAGTAATTTACCATATACTGAAAAATATTTTGAGAAAAATTAAATATTATCCATATAATATTTTGTAGTACTTTCTATACATCTAGATGACACCCCTTAATATTATATCCATCAATCATCTTTTCTGTAAGGCCATGGGATCTTAGCTTGGGAGTACACACTTCCACCACAATCTAAATCGGGTAGGAAAGACTATCTCTATGAATGAAGAGACAAACATCTTCATATAGTGGGGAGGTGTGGCTCCTTGGATACACAACGTGCCAAGGGACGACTCCACCCAATGTGCCTTGCATCGCAAGTTAGATGATAAACAATGTAGTGAAGAGTTGAGGGCATGACTTAGACTCTCCACCAAACAAACGAATTGGCTAAGGCATGGGGGAAACACTTAAGAGAGTCGGCCTGACTCACCTAAGGTGTGCATGCACCCAATAGGACGAGTCAGTTTGATGGATGGGGTGCGTCGACAGGAGGGTCACACTAAGGTTGGGAGCGTTGGTCCCAAGGGACACAACGATTGAGAGTGCGTGGGTTCATTTGTCCAATTGGGTCCTCGAAGGGGCATGATGATTCATTTGGACATGGTTTTGAGAAGGGGTGCAAGACACCCAAAGGACGCGATAGTTCACGTGGTGAGATTTGGAGAGTCTATAAGAGAACAATGGTGCACAACCAAGGAAGGAAAGTTTGGAAAAACTTAGAGGAAAGGAGATATCTATGATTCTGAGGTAGACAAAGAGGAGGAGCTCCCTCAAAGATCCAAGTTTCTCCACTCCGAGAGGACTTGAGCTTCCTTGAGGAGGAGGGTCTGATAAATATAGCCTGGAAAATATATCTTGGGAATATTTCGGAAGTCTAGAAATGAAGTTCTGTGCAGGCATGTGTGAGGTAGAACTGAAATCTGTGAAGTATGTGGAAACTAAGAGGTAGAGTCTATGGAAATGAAGAGACAACGAGTCTATTGTTGGAGGCACGTCTAAGGTGCATTGTAGCTGGTTGTGGAAATGATCACGATTGAGAGTCTTGGTGATGATTTGTCTATGAGTGTCTTAGTGTGTAACACCCATGTTTCCCCCAACTTGTAAATATAACTATAACTTGCCAAAAGATTGTGGCAGACTGAATATGTGTGAATGTTGGATTTGATAAAACCTTTTGTTATAAAACGTAATGTATGTATTTCTATTAATTAATTAAAAACAAATAATGTTTCATAATTGCTGAAGGGGGTTTGCCAAGGTAGATCATGATTCTATGAGAGAGATGGTGAGGGGAACCAAAAAAGGCTGAGATGACTCCTGCCAAACTAGTACCTTACTGGATTTAATTACTTAGACCGAGAACAGTCCTCTGACCCATAAATGAATTACTAGTTAGGTTGGTAGTTGGAAAATCCCTCCTCGAGAGTTAATGAGGAGATGGGTAGAGTACCCATATGTAAGGCTTCGAGAACTAACCGTGACTTGGGGATTCACACCCATGCAATCTTGTTGAGGAAGAAAAGAAAGGAAGAAATTCATTCACAGAGGAGATATGCGAAGAGATGAGTTGAGAGACCATTCTTTTGTAAAGAGAAGAGTGCATTCATCTCGCTTATTCATGAGAGAACTGAAAAACAAGCTCGTTTTAGGTGCAAGAAGTTTCTTGCATTGTTTTCAATCCAAGTTGATAAATGAGGTTGCAGAGAACACGAGTCATTGTGGAAGTACTCATTGCAGACCCCCTTTCTTGGTAGAGAGAGAACCATTTTTCCAAGTTCCTATGGGAGGATGGGAGTAACCTTCGTCCGTGACTGTCACTGAACAAGAAAGGAGAGTCTTTCTCAGAGAATCATGTTCTAGATAGGGGGTGGCCAGCGTTAAATCCATTCAAGAGTGGTTGTGCCTACGGTTGGGTAGAAACAAGAACCCCTCTCTGTAGTTGCTTCACGAATTTTGGTTTCCTGATAAGTATTAATATTCTCTATATACTAGAATTGAAATTATGGTTGAATGTATGTGTCTATGACTAAAAATTGTATTGTATGATTAAAGTAGAAATTCTTATTGTTTTTATGGGAACCCATGCTTTTGAATGGTTTTTGTTTGCCTAATCTTAACAACTAGAAATCTATGAGACGTTGATCTATAAATAAATCTGAAAATAAGTTTTCCAATCCCTGGATTGATTCGAAATTCCTTAAGGGAATTTCGATGAACGATTGGTCTCACAAGATAAGAATTGGGGCAGACTTCGATGGGATGTTTTAGTCTCATTGATCCATCAAAGGGCACCTTTCTCTATTTGAGAATTTAATTTCTCTAAATGGGAGGCACTTCCTTCAAACCAGTCGTCCAAGAGACCACGATATCATGCCCACGTCCTTAACCAAATCATGGCTAAGAATTGGACGTGCAGCCCTGAGACCTGTCTGAGAATCCATATGACCAGGACCTAGGAACCCTTCTCTAGGCTCGAAAGGAGCGAAGATATTATGGCTTCAAAACTCAGGGAGTTTGAATCTCTAGGGCATATGACTTCACAACCCTCGAAAATAATCGAAGGAAACCTGGTGATTCAGTTACTAGCGAGGTTGACCAACATCTAGCGTTTTCCCAAACTGTGACAATGGGATTTGTCCCACCGTTAAAACCTAACCCAATTATCGGTAGTAAAGTAAAGTGAGTGGTAGATATAAGAGCCATTGGGGTCTTTCCTAACCGATATATCTATGTCGTGGTCACTTCGGCATTAACCAATTCGGGAGAAAGGGAGTGTTAAAGAGGTGAAACCCCTGAACACAGAAATCATGAAGTGACAAGGACCGTAGATCCGAAGTTTCTTCGGGAACTCTCGTGACCTTTGGATCTATGTCGCGGTTAGTCCAACGTTGACCACTTTGGGTGAAATGGGGTGTTATGAGGAGGGAACACCCGAATGTCGAAGTCACTAAGTGACGAGGACAACTGATATGAGGATCTTTCAGGACCCCCTTAATTTTTATATCCAGACCATGGTCATCTCGTCATTGACCACTCTGAGAATAAAAATGAAATCACACAATGGATTCTCCAAACTTTGAAGTCACGAATTAACAGAGGCCATAGATTTATGGATCTACATGGACACATATCTACCGTGAGATCTAAGGGGTTTTGAAAGTTTGTCAGTCCAGAATGACATGGCATGTTGACTTCACCTAGGGTGGCATGGATAGACGTTTGACATGCCATGTGTCACCTTGAATTGTTCTTTTCGCAAACCGTAGGTGCCCATTAGAATGTGACATTTGTCACCCAATGATGGGGTTTTGTGTCATCTTTTCCTTGCCATGTGTCATCCCCCTAGCACATATTCACTTAGCCTATTAGTGGGTGGAGTACTTAAGACCCACCTATCCTTGCCTCTGCATTAAATACACCATCACGTGTATGGGTGGACCCTTTGGGAGTCTTGGATTTCAGAACTTCAGAGGTTTGGGGTGTAGTACCTTAGATAAGAAGAAAGGGTCGAAGGCCAGAGCCACATGGCTAGATTTCAATGTCCTTTGATAGTTTGAGATTTCGGGACTCTGAAGGGTATGTGGATAGAAATAAAAAGGGGTGTTCAACGCTGAAGTGCCAAATGCCAAATTTCCTTAGGCATATGTGTTAAACGAGGATGAGGTTCCACTACTGGATTTGATAGTCAATGGAATCCCACCATAGATGCAGGAACGCTGGGAAATCTTCGAGACTTCGGGGGAACTTGGAATGGTATGAATGAGACGGACCTATGTGGACGTCACATGGCCCTTGACTAATAATGCTCGAAGAGCTTTGGAAGGGAATTTCTCCCAATCCATAGCTCTGATTTGAACAATGTAGCAGTTGTTATATAGATCTTGATGAGCAAAAGAGCATGAAGATCCCATGGAAAGTAATTGAGATGATTAAGGAAAGTGGAAATTTGATGCCCCATCCGTAAAAATAGTACATATAGGTCGGGTGTGTTACAAATTAGTACGAGAGTAGGAAACAACACTTGGACTTTTTGGGCTCATGAATGAGTCACTTAAAAATATTGTTAGATAACTTTTAAGGGTAGCACCCTCCCTTACCCCTTTCATAAGAGACCTAATTAAGCCATTGTTGAAAAGAGGAATTAGAATTTCTACTGTTTTTTTATGATTTGAAAGACTGAATTGTTTTTTTTTAGTGTTCCAAATAAAGAAGTTGACTTCACCTTATAAATTGTATGTATTCTTCCTAAACTAGTAGGTAATTTACTAACATAAAATGTTTTATCAACACTCAAGCCATTAGTGGACAACAGGAAAGCTATAATGTAAAGGATGGTGACACAGGATGAGTTGGGGGAAATTTCCCACAATCGAGAGGAAGAGTATGATGAGAGGAGGATGGTGGAAACCCCTCCAGATTTGGCCGAAACTGTAAGAAGCCTCATGGAAAAATTACAGAGTTGTAAGGTTGACAATGAAAGGATGATAAAAGAACCAGAAAAAAAAACTGAAATTAATGCAATCCTACTACAAATCCTATCATATATACAAAGGAAACTGCAACATGGACCAACATGGAGTCACTTGGACAGACACCATACTAAGAATACTCAAATTCCACGTGAGATACAAAATCATGGTCCATAAAGTTCCCACACGAGGAGCACCTCAAGAAAGGCCCAACATGGAGCCAAGAGACACTCAACGGAAGAATCTTCTGGTGAGGAAACTGACAACTCCAATGGATATTCTAGTAGCAAAACTATTTCACATTCCTAGAGGAAAAGAAAGAATAGGAAACATTCCAAGACCCATAATCGTGAAGAATTTAAGAAATCCAAACCACCCACTTTCGATGGATAAATTAAGAAGGGGGAAGAGGTAGAAGTCTCGATACTAGACTTGAAGAAGTAAGTCCATGACTACTTTGAAAACTTAGAATATCAAATAGCCATTTTCAACCTAAATGGAAAGGAATCCATTTGGTGGGAGGACCTTAGGAATGTTAAAGGAATCCATGATAAGGATTTGTCTTTGAAACAATTTGACAAATAATTCAAGAAGAAGTATCTCTTAGAAAAATACTTTGATTGGAAGACTAAGGAGTTCTATGAACTCAAGTTAGGATAACTCACAATATTTGATTATATAAACAAATTTCTTGACCTAATAAGGTATGTTCCCTACATAAAGGATGAAAAGGTAAATATGCAACGATTTATTAATGGACTTCCTCAGTCCTTCTGGGACATAATTGAATTTGATGAACCCAAGACCTTATATTGTACTATCGAGAAGGCAAGGTATTTCTATGAGAAATTCAATAATAAGACATAACCTCATGAGGACTAGAAGAATAAAGGTAATTTGGGATTCAAAAAGAAGGGTTTTAAATCCTCAAGAATCAAGAACCGTGGGAAAAGTTGTAAGATGAAACTTTCTACTAAAAGTGTATATCAACATAACTTCCAATCTCATAGTGGTAATAAACCATTTGGATCAGCCCTAGGTAAGAATTATAACACAAAGATATAACCTTTGAAATGTTGGCATTGTGGAGAAGAACATCTATTGAGGGACTATCCACATAGGCAATAGAACAATAGGAGGGTATACAACGTCCAAGAGGCTACCATAGTCAATGTTGCGGCTAGGAGCATGCCACAAATATATGAATACTTGGATAATAGACAAGCTAACCACCAAGCTTCAATGGTGTAGATGGAAGGTTTGATTTCCAACCAACTAGTTTCCAATTTAATTGACCCTACTTCTAATCCAAGTTATGTTTCCCCTCAAACTATTGAGAAATGTAAATCGCATCAAGTAAAACATGATAATTCATAGTCCGTACAACTAGCCAACGAGACCAAAAGAAAGGTAACATAGGTCATACCGGCATGACAATTCATTATGAATGGATTACCCACCCAAGCAACCCTAAACATGCTCCCTTTAGGATCTTATCATCTGTTGTTTGGAATGGATTGGTTGGTCGTCGATAAAAACAAGTCAGACTGTTACAGTAAAACTTTAGAGTGTGAAGATGAAGAAGGGAGAAAAATAACCCTACAAGGGGTTCAAAATCCTGTCTCGGTGAGAGAAATATCATCCCTTCAACTGAAGAAGTATTGCAGAAAAGGGTATCCTTTGTATGAAATACAAGTGTTGAAATCTATTGAAAACAATAAACCAAGCCTAGAGGACCATCCCATATTAAGTGAGTATCAAGATGGTTTTCTAGAAGAGATATTGACTTTTCAATAGAACTTGTACTATGAACAGTGTCAATGTCTAGAACACCCTATAGAATGAGCACACGAGAGCTAGTTGAACTCAAACTAAAACTAAAGGAGATGTTGGAAAAAGGCTACATTCAGCCTAATGTGTCTCCATGGGGAGCAACATCTTTTCTTTTGAAAAATAAGGATGGCACACTCAAGTTGTGCTTATAATATATACAACTCAATACTATGACTATTAATAATAAGTATCCCTTGCCAAGGATTGATGACTTGTTTGACAAATTAAGGGGTTATACATTTTTTTTCAAGATTGATTTGAGGTCTGGATACCATCAGGTCCGAATTAAATATGAAAACATCCACAGAACAACCTTTAGGACAAGATATGGTCACTATGAATTTGTGGTGGTGCCATTTGGTCTTACCAATGCACCAATAAATTTTATGTGCATAATGCATAATGTACTCACTAAGTTCCTCGATAGATTTGTGCTGCTTTTAATTGATGATATCCTAATATATTCTAAGAATAGGGAAAACATGAAGAACATCTCAATATAGTGCTTCAAGTGCTAATAGAACATCAACTCTATCCTAAGTTTAGTAAGTGTAACTTTTTCCAAAAACAAGTCCATTACTTAGGCCATGTTATCTCTAATTCAGAAGGAGTGGCAATTGATCCTGATAAGATCAAATCCATTATGGATTTTTCTACCCCAATGGATGTATCTGATATAGATCCTTTATGGGCCTAGTAAGATACTATAGAAGGTTCACAAAGGGATTCTCCAAGATTGTTTTTCCAAACACCTCCCTTCAAAAATAAGGGAGTTAAATTCATTTGCAAATCAGAATGTGAAGAGAGATTCCAAGAGCTGAAATACCTTCTAACCAATGCACCTATGTTGAAGATTGCAGACCCAAACAAGGACTTCCTTGTGCATATAGATTCTTGTCATGAAGGGCTTAGTGGAGTCCTTATGCAAGAAAGACATTTGATTTGCTATGAATCCAGAAAATTGAATGAACATGAAATAAAATATGTGACCCACGATTTGGAGTTGGCTTCCATAGTACATGCTTTAAAAATGTGGAGGAATTACCTCCTAGGTAAAATATTTGTGCTTATGACGAACCATAATGGGTTGAGATATTTGTTTGATCAACCAAAACTCAATCCTAGAAAAACTAGATGGATGGCTCTCCTTAATGAGTTTGATTTTGAAATAAAATATATAAAAGGAAAATAAAATAAGGTGGTTGATGCCATTAGTAGAAGTATGAAAGTAATTCACTTGGTAGTTATAAGCACTTTTCAAAACTGTGAAATCATACTTAGAGAAAGAGCCCTCGGGGATAAAGTATGAGGGTTATCAATTATTGAATGATGGTCTACTAACTTACAAAGGTAGGTTGTATATTTCAAATTTTGATGACTTGAAGATGTTCATAATGGATGAACTACACAAAATATCATATACCAGACATCCTGCTTATGAGAAGATGATCACAACCACTAAGAAACTATTTTATTGCCCCAACTGAAAAATGACATAGTTGATTACTTAGCTAAATGTTTGGAATGCGAGTAGGTTAAATAAGAGCACCGACATCCATCATGGATGTTTCGAACCGTTGTAGATGGACGAAACAACCTTCCAACGAAGGAAACTTTAAGTCATTTAGAAGTGAATTTAAGCCATTTGTAGTTTAACCGACATGAATTTGATTCTCAAAACCTAAATTTTCATAATGGTTTCTAAAACGATTCCAAAATGCGAAGGTCCTATCACCCCAGCACGCAACACAGATTCTTCTGCATCCACTGCAAAAGTATTTCAAACTGCGCTTTGGAAATGTTTCCGTTCAAAAGACATGTGCAACTCAACAACATATTCCACAATATTTTATAATATCTACTCTAGTCCTAACTAGTCAGTCAAAGCATAGAGAATAGAATATTGATAGCTTCTATGTTCTTCCCAATAGAAGCAAGTGGCGTTTCCGGTTTTCTATAACATGTTCATGTGCGGTCTCTTTCAATATAGCATGAAACTTAATTAAATATTTGTTTGGGCTCAGTGATCATTTGAAAACCTTAAAGTTAGAAGCTTTTGATTGTAAATCTAAACCGGAGTAGATTCAGCCCTTGTCTTCCACAATTGAAGTTGATAGCAGCAGATAATGTCGAACCATGAAAAAAAAATTGGGAAGCAGAATATTGGAAACAAATCATTCAGATTCACTCTGTGGATTAAAGTCTTTCAGATTCGCACTTCGTGGATTAAACTATTATTAGAGAGATTAGGAATATGCCGTGAAAATTGTATCCAACACATTTTACATTGTAGGCCAGATGCTTACATTCTAGAATGCATAATATTATTACATGGCCAGATGATTTTACAGTTTAATATGAAATAGACGATGGAAACATATAATAAATTCAAAAATACAGAATATTTATATAATTAATTTGAAAACATATAATATTTATTATAAGTAATATCAGTACTATTTATAAGTAGGTTATATATATGTGTATATATTTTTATATACAATAGTATGCAGTATAAAGTATTTTATATATAATATAAAAAACTAAAAATAAGATTTATTCCTATTATTTCCTTAATACATATTTTTAAAATCTTAAATATAAAAAAATTGCAATGTTTGATTAAATATATTTACAAATTTGATAATACATATTTTTAAAATCCTAAATAGAAAAAATTGGTAATGTTTGAATAAATATATTTATAAATTTGAAATATTTGTAAAGATTAAATATATTTAGATTAAAATTAAATTATTATTATTTAAATTGAATTTAAATTATATTTTTATTATTTTAAAATAAACTCTTGGAGTTGAAAAAGTCATTGTAGATTGAAAAAGTCACTGTAAAGATAAGTAGATCTAAAAAGAAAATTTATTAAGAAACAATACTTCATCAACTTGAATAAAGATCATAAATAAAGAGATCCTTCCATTATAACATTTAATCATTATAGTTTCCAAGGGTTGGCTATCAATTTCAATCATTAACAAGGGGAACAAGGGGAGTTGCTAGGCAGCAAGTCCCTTCTTTAAGTTTCATAGAAAATTAGAAAGTGTGAAAGAAAACACTTCATCAACTTGGATAAAGATCATAAATAAAGAGATCCTTCCATTATAACATTTAATCATTATAGTTTCCAAGGGTTGGCTATCAATTTCAATCATTAACAAGGGGAGTTGCTCGGCAGCAAGTCCCTTCTTTAAGTTTCATAGAAAATTAGAAAGTGTGCAAGAAAACAGATTGTTGTGTTTCTAAAGCGGTGTTGACTTGAGGTTTGACGTATGAATTAAAAAGTGCAAAATACATTGAGCAAAGGATAGAGGAGTGGCTTGACATACCAATTGGATAGTGCAAAAAGAATAAGAAGACATTGGGCTTGACATAAGATGTAGAGAAATAATGTATCTTTTTAATCTTTTGTTTTTTTTTGTTTTTTTTTAATGTTAGGAAGGTTGACCCAAGCCTAAGGGTGGGAATGGAAACGAGACCGGTCTTTAGCATAAACCATCGCTTCACAGATCATTCTTGGACCATTCTACCTGTGCAACCAAAGAGAGGAGACCAAATGAGAGTGGTTTATTGATATTATATTTTAATATAATTTTTTTTTATGTTGACACTATTGAGTTCATTTAAAATGCTTTCCTCGATCTAGGTGAAGGTTGGGATTGATAGTCTTCAAATTTATGGGAGCTTAGGGATGACATCATTCTGCATTATTACGTGTATAGTTGGTTCATAGACATGTTTGAATTAACATGAAAGAAAACTTGGAAGAAACATAGGCTGAGTTCCCAAACCACATAAAAAAGGTGTAAGCATTTGAGCTCATGGCTCTGAATATTAGAAAAGAAATATTTCAGGTATGAATCTCGAAGTGTTACTTACCTTATTCGTACCCCAAGAACAATAACACCTACATAATGTCATTTTCATTTTAGCAATATTATTACTGGATCTTCATATATGATAACTCCTTAATCCAATATTAGTAAAAGAACTCCCTATTCTAGTTCTTCCTGTAGATTTGTTAATCATGCTCTTCTGATGAAGAATCTGTCAAAAAAAAATAGTTGTAATACTTGTATGGAAATACAAATTTGTCTCATGCATTGGTTGACATGGTAACGATGTGTGAACTCTCATCGACTGAGGCATATGGTAGTGGTACTAATATATTCTTATTATGTCTGATGATTAGATCCATGTTAATGCAATGACTCCATTAATCCTCTGACAATCTAGAAAAAATGAAAATGTTTTGATGCATTGTTTATTCAAATATCATGACAATCTAGAAAAAATGAAAATGTTTTGATCCATTGTTTATTTAAATATCACGACTTCCTCTAAACAATATTTTTTTAATTTGTGTTTCTTGGACTCTATGAAATACTCTATTTTGTATTTATTTGCTGGTAATTAAATTCATATTTATTTTGTATTTATTTGCTAGTAATAAAATCCATGTCTTTTTCAACGATTTGTGGAAAGTACGAAAAATGAAACATTACATGTTGTGTGCATATTGTATCTCATAATTAGATAATAATGCATTGACTCCAATGATAAATAGATTCCTAATGCGTTGAGTCCATTAGAAAGAGTGGATGTGGAGCACAGG
Source organism: Picea engelmannii (assembly GCA_009831015.1). Lineage (NCBI taxonomy): Eukaryota > Viridiplantae > Streptophyta > Pinopsida > Pinales > Pinaceae > Picea > Picea engelmannii. Next base: position 160,569 of record ML795804.1, read on the forward strand.
ACAATTGATCTTAAAGAGCGGGAGCAACAAATCGAAAACAACTATGTGGAAAATACAGGGGAAAGAAAAACCTAGAATGTTAGGCTTATAAGTGGCCAACTGGGCTCCACTCTATGCATGGCAACTACATTGCACCAAGAGGCATTGCTTGGAGCAACAAACTGCCAAATGCACACCTTGCAGCAACAACCTGTCGGGTATATTTTATTATATATATAAATAGGATCGTTTGTTCATTTTCATATCTGTGTAAATGGGATTGTTTGTTCCTTGTTTTTTGTTTTTAAGTAATAACCAGAAAACAAATGTGCCCTTGATCGCTATGAGAAGGAGAGACTGTTGTGTGGCAAAGCAAGTTTCCCTCACCTGGTTGTTGTATTTCCTCAACTACCCGTTACTACCAGTCATGGTTTCTGAAGGCCAATGTCTTTCCAATCCTTTAAGTAAATACCAGGTAAGAAAGACCAGGAATTCAAGGCCAATGTCTTTCCAATCCTTTAAGTAAATACGAGGTAAGAAAGACCAGGAATTCAATACCAGTAAGGTACCCATAATGGCGGTGCCAATAAAGAGAAGTAAATTCTACAACATGCCGAAGTCAACTCTTTTGCCTCTGATGAACTGAGAATTCAGGTTCAAATGATGGACTTGGTGCTTTACAAAGTCCGGTGCAAACACATGACTAAAAACTTGGTGCAAGCACAAACATGGGTAAAATGTTGGCTTTGGTGTTGATACTAGTGTTGGTGGTGCTTCAATTATCCCAACAAAATCAAATAGAGGTTTTTGGGGAAATTTGTGCGACTGCGTTTCAACTAAGAGGATCTAAAGATGGGTATCGATCTCTTGGTTCTCGCTCAACTCAATATATTCAAACTAACTCACTATATCTGCTAGGTCATTCTCTAATCAGTTAGGTTATCCCTAAGGAGTTTGTCCTTATATAATAAATCTATTATGTGATCAATTGACCAAGCTATTTCCTTCAATCATATTTGAGCATGCTATAATGAAAATGGTTTTCGCTAGTGTTGGGAATGACTGGGGATAATTGTATTTATGCCTCCGCTGGAAACATAGACTTAACAAAGTTCTTCATGCTCCCTATTCTTTCTTCGGGTATGAGAGTGTAGTGATGTGAGTAGACTCATCCAACCTTCTGCTTGCGAGAAGACGCCTCCAACCATTAGCTTTTGGCATGTGACAGTTATTTCTTCGACTCGAATGTGAATCTTGTCGATGTAATCATTTCACCGCTTCTATGAACGACGCATCGGTGGCCGTCTTGACCATTCAAGACTCAAGGTTTAAGGACCGATCGCTAATTTTGTCTTACATTGCTTAAACAGTGACCGCCTTAACCTTTGCAGGCTAAGAGACACCTTCACCGCCTTAATCAAATTCTTTCAGAGATCGAAGGGGCAATTTTCGTTTTGTATAAGTACCTGAAAGAGATTGCAATCTATAAGTTTTTGGAAACATTTTTTTTGAATCGAATAGATTATTATGCATTAGGAGATATTTTCTCCATATATATTTTATTGAGTTTGTAAACTCTGTTCGTGTTTTTCATTTTCGGCATTCAGAGTTTACTTGTTAAAAGTGCGTGGAGTTCTTTTGTTTTTGCAAAGGCCGAAACGAGAAATTGCTGGGACCACACCCTATTCGCATTTCGCGAATTGGCAATTGATGTTTTGTTTTGTTTTTGTATCGGGTGTTACCCCAAACCCCGAAAGTACTGTGCCCCATAGGCTTCTCACGATTTTGAGATTAGACAATTCTAGGTGTGTTTTGTTTTTGCATCAATCATTTGTAAACACGATCCTGAACCCCGATTGACCTCCATTTTCTAAATTTGGTATCAGAGGCTGTAGTCTATTATGATATTGCTTAGTTCATTGCAGATTATTCGTGTTGGTGCCAATTTTTATTCTCTTATTTTCCTGCGTGAAGGTTTATTTGATTTCTTTCAAAATTTTATATAAATGGCTGTGTCTCGTAGCAGTTCTTCTAAGATTCAGGTTCCTGTCTTGAGCAAGAAGTCATATGATTGCTGATATATTCGAATGAGGACAATTTTACGTTCTCAAGATTTATGGACCTATGTTATGGATGGTTATTCCAAGCCAGCTAATGCTACAACAGAATTGGTTCTGTCTAATGTTGATCGTGTTTTGCTAAAGGAAAACAGGAAGAAGGATAATAAACCTCTTGGATTAATCCAACAAGAATTAAATGAATCCATTTTTATGAAGATTGCTAGTGCTCCATCTTCGAAGATGGCTTAGGACATTCCTAAAACCTGTTATCAAGGTGTGTCCAAGGTGAAGACAGTCAAGTTGCAGAACTTGAGAAGGGACTTAAAAAATATGAAGATGAAGGATAATGAAAGTGTTGATACTTTCATGACTCAAGTGATGAGTGTTGTGAACGAGCTCAGGTAGTATGGAGATGATGTTGAGAATAAAAGAGTTATTGAAAAAGTGCTGAGAAGTTTACCCAAGAAGTTTGAACCTATTGTTGTACCCTAAGAGGAATTTAAAGATTTAAGTCAAATTCAAATTGATGAATTAAATGGTTCTCTTGTTGCTCATGAATCTAGGATATCTAGATATGAAGAAGGATCATTGGACCATGCTTTCAAATATCAACTACATGTTACTAGAGGTAGAGGCAGAGGAAGGTTTTATAATCGTGGAAGAGGAAGTTGACTTTTTGGTCGAAGGGACAACAAAACTGAATCAGAGTCTGAGGAGAAGTCCCAGCAAAATCCTCCTAATTTAAGAGGGAGCAACAACAAAACCTGGTAACAAGAAAATCAGAGGTATGATAAAACTAAAGTACAATGTTATTATTGTAAGAAGTTTGAGCATTTTAATAATAAATGTTGGAAGAAACAAGCAGATACTGGAAATCAGTTTGCACATATCACAAATGAGTCTGAGGATGTGTTCTTGACTTGAAATGTCACTCAGGAAAGTGCTAATGATATTTGGTTTTTGGATAGTGGTTGCAGTAACCATATGACTCGTAATATGGACTTATTTTCTTCTATTGATAATAGTATTCAGTCTGAAGTAAAACTGGGAAATGACTGTAAGGTTATAGTTAATGGTAAGGGTGTAGTTCCAGTTTACATTAAGGATAATCAGAAAAGAAATATTGATGATGTTTATTTTGTGCCTGGTCTAAAATGCAATCTTATTAGTGTTGGACAACTGATGGAGAAAAGGTACAGAGTGTTCTTCAAGAACAAGGTTTGTACAATCTATGATAAATTTCCCAGGAAACAGTTGATTGCAAGAGTAGAGATGACCAAGAATAGGATGTTTCCACCTGTTATGAAAAATAATTTGAGTGGTTCTTTGAATGCTTATAAAGTTGGAAGTCTAGATGAATCTTGGTTATGGCATTTGAGATATGGTCATTTACATTTTGGTGGCTTAGATCTGTTGCAGAAGAAGCGTATGGTAAAGGGGTTCTCATGTATTCAACAACCTGCAAGCTCTTGTGAGAGTTGTATACTTGGAAAACATCACAAAGAGAAATTTGTTTCAGGTGTTTCCTACAGAGAAAAATCTCCATTGGAAATTGTCCACACAAGTTTATGTAGAATTATGCAGACACATTCTTTAAATGGTTGTGTTTATTTTATGACTTTCATTGATGATTTCTCTAGGAAGACTTGGTTGTATTTGTTGAAGAAGAAATCTAAAGATTTTGATATTTTTAAGTTTAAGTATATGGTTGAGAATGAGAGTGGGCAAACCATTAAAATCTTAAAGTCTGATAGAGGAGGTGAATATAAACTGAATGAATTCATTGAATTCTATGTTCTACATGGAATTAAAAGGCAGTTTATTGCTCGATATACTCCATAGTAGAATGGACTGGCTAAATGGAAGAATCATACCATCATAGATATGGCTCGAAGCATGTTGAAAGAGAATCATCTTTCAAATGAATATTGGGGTGATGCGATTCTTTGCTATGTTTTTATCTTGAATAGAAGTTCGACCAAGACTGCGAGCAATTTTGTACCTTAGGAAGCATGGGATGGTAAGCATTGCAATGTTTCTCATTTCAGAATTTTTGGATGTATTGCATTTGCACATGTACCTGCAGAAATGAGGAGGAAGTTGGATGAAAAAAGTGAGAGATGTATCTTTTTTGGAAAGAGTGAAGAGTCTAGGGAATATAAACTCTACAATCCCATCACCCATAAATATGTAATCAACATAGATGTTCAATTTAAAGAAGATGAAGCCTGGGATCGAAGTATTGACAAATCAATTTTAGAGGGAGTTGTGTTACCCCGTGAAGACGATGATGGAGCTAAGAAGCATAAAGGAGATGGACAGTTGGTTCCACATCCACATATGCCTGCAACAAGAAATCCTACAAGGAAAGCACAAGATTTCATCCCATCTCACTTTAGAACGCTCAGAACTCATGAGCGTGGTGAGCCATCTGGACATGGTGGGCATCAATCATATTCACTTGTAAGTAGTGAATCAAATCCCACTTTATATTCATTAAGAAATAGATTTAAATGATAGAAGACTAGAAGCTTAAGAGAATTGTATGATCAGAATGAAGAAATAGATCAGATTTCAAATTTTTCATTAATGGCATGTGATCCTGTAAGTTTTCATGAAGCTACTAAAGAGGATGTATGGATAAAAGGAATGGATGAGGAGATTGATTCCATTGAAAGAAATAACACTTGGGATCTTGTATATTTACCTGAAGGTAAGAATAGTATTGGTGTTAAGTGGTTTTATAAGAATAAGTTGAATACATATGGTGAAGTTGAAAAATAAAAGGCAAGACTTGTAGCTCAGGGGTTTAGTCAACAACTTGTTATTGATTACAATGAAACATTTTCTCCTGTAGCAAGAATTGACATTGTGAGGATGGTCTTAGATATTGCAGATCAAAATAAATGGATCATGCATCAGATGGATGTTAAGTCTGCATTCTTAAATGGATATTTGGAAGAAGAGGTTTATGTTAGATAACCTCCAGGTTATGAGATTGATAAGCATAGAGATAAAATTTACAAGTTAAGGAAGGATTTATATGGATTGAAGTAGGCATCCAGAGTTTGGTATAGTAGGATTGATGAATACCTAGTTAGTGTTGGATTCAAGAGAAGTCCAAGTGAACCAACCTTGTATACAAAAATAAACCAAGAAGGTAAAATTTTGATTGTATTTTTGTATGTTGATGACCCGATTTTTACTGGAGATCTATCTGTAGATGATTTTAAAATGCCATGAAAATAGAGTTTGAGATGACTGATTTAGGATTGATGGAGTATTTTCTGGGAATTGAAGTGGATCAATCTGATGATGGCATTTTCATTTGTCAAACTAACTATGCAAATGAAGTGTTTAAAAGGTTTAGAATGTTGAATTGCAAGCCAGCTACAACACTAATGGAAACTGGTATTAAACTTAGCAAGTATGATGAGGGATCATATGTTGATCCAACTCTGTATAAGAGGTTGGTTGGAAGCCTTATGTGGTTAACAACAAATAGACCTGATATCATGTTTGTTGTGAGTTTGATTTCAAGATTCATGGAAACTCCGAAGAGTACTCATTGACAAGCATGAAAGAGGATCCTGAGATATGTTGTTGGAACAACTGACTTTGGTATCTGACACACATCAAGTTTAAACTTTGAGCTGATTGGACATACTCATAGTGATTTTGTAGGTTCCATTGATGACAAGAAAAACACATCTGGGTATGTGTTTAGTCTTGGATCTGGAGCAGTGGCATGGGCATCAAAGAAACAACCCATTGTCACTATGTCTTCTATTGGGGCAGAGTATGTTGGAACAACTGCAGCTGTATGTCAAGATGTGTGGATGAGAAGGATCTTGAATGAATTGTTGCATGACGAGAATGATGCAAACCAAATTGTCTATGACAATAAATCTTCCATTGCACTGTCAAAGAATCACCTCTTTCACAAACAGAGTAAGCACATTGATACAAGGTGTCATTTTATTTGAGAGCTGGTAACTAGTAAAGATATTTTTTTTCAATTTTGCAAATCTGAAGAATAATTTGCAGACATATTTACGAAGCCTTTGGGAAATGAACTGTTTAAAATTCATAGAAGAAATATTGGGTTTTGCAAGTTGTAATGCATTGTTTACAACAATTTTGTTTTACATATTTTTTGTTTGTTTTTTCTCTAAAAAGATTAAGGGGGAGTATGTCAAGATGTAATCATTTCATCGCTTGTATGAACGGTGCATCGGTGGTCGTCTTGACCCTTCGAGACTTGAGGTTTAAGGAATGATCACTAATTTTGTCCTACTTTGCTTAAATGGTGGTCACCTTACCCTTTGCAGGCCATGATACACCTTCACAACCTTAATCAAATTATTTCAGAGATCGAAGGGGCAATTTATGTTTTGTATAAGTATGTGAAAAGGATTGTAATCTATAAGGTTTTGGAAACATTTTTTTTTTAATCGAATTGGTTATTATGCATTCAGAGATATTTTATCCGTATATATTTTATTGAGTTTGTAAACTCTGTTCGTGTTTTTTATTTTCGACATTCAGAGTTTACTTGTTAAAAGTGCGTGGAGTTCTTTTGTTTTTCCAAATGCCAAAACCCGAAATTGCTAGGCCCACAGCCTATTCGCATTTCACGAATCGACAATTGACATTTTGTTTTGTTTTTGCATCGGGTGTTTACAAATCCAGAACCCCAAAAGTACTGGGCCCCACAAGCTTCTCGCGATTTCGTGATTCGACAATTCTGGGTGTGTTTTGTTTTCTCATCGAGAGTTTGTAAACGCTGAATCTTGAACCCCGATTGACCTGTGTTTTCTACAAATCTCTATTTTCTCGACATATTGTTTGCAGGTATGTGACAATTATTTCTTCGACTAAAATGTGAATATCTCTCTTCTTGAAATTTTGTTTGCAGGTATAAGAAGTTAAAAGGCCAATGCATATTGTTACATATTGCAGTGGACATATTATTATATTGCTAGAAAGCTACATGCCACTGACCAAGTGCAAGTGAAGGGATTCCATTGACCAAGTGCAAGTGAAGGGATGTTGGCACCTGGAGGGAAACTAGACAGTGGAGGGTAGTTGGAAGCTCACAAAAGGGTAGTTGGAAGCTCAGAGAGATAACAAATTCAATTGATGGACTATGATTATATGCGTCTCAAAACATTAAGAATTTAATGTTTCAAATTAATGCTAAATTCAAACTTAGCAATAATTCACTTTGCTTCCTCTATATCCGGTTCATTAAGATTCAAGGCTAGCACTTCCTAAGTTTTGAAATTGATTTCCTAGATATGAGGCTAAATAAGGATTTGAACTTAAAACTTAGAAAAAAAAACTAAATGAAAGTTGGAAAATGTTATGAAAATTTAAAGACTTTGGTTAAAATACTTCTTTTACGTGCCCTACTAATAGAATGTTGAAAAACCAATTAATAAGAGTCCCTCACCCAAAGAGTCCCTCACCCAAAGGAGACAGACTAATAAGATAACATTCTAATAGTAAAGGCATTAAAGCAGTCAATCCTTCACACCTGCTTACCTTTATACCTTTATAAGTCTAATCGAAATGGAAGTGACCTGAATGTATTGAAAGCTAAGAAGATTTTGTGTGACCTTTATACTGACGGAAATACACCCAATAAGTGAATAAATCCATTTCCCAATAAACTACACTTATGTCATCAACCACAATAACCCTAACCCTATTTTTTCCCTGACTCCTTATGTGCAAATTGCTTCAATTGATTTTTTGGATAGTGAGCCATGCTTTTGGGCCTAAGCCGAAATCAATTTTCTAATCCCTCCACTAGTTTTCACCTCAATTTTCTAATCCCTACACTGGTTTGCACCTCCTTGTGTGTATTAAAATAATATGTCTAGCTTATCAAATTTTTACAAAGTTTTAGATTCCACAATGATCACTTTGCCATTACATATCATGATTTGGTTAAAAATTTTACCTTTCAAACAATTCAATTCAAGTTGAAACCTCCAAAAACCTATATGGAAATTATTTCCTAGGGTTATCAACTTTTAAGTCCTAATACATACCATTTTAAGCTCTAAAAAAGATAGAAGTGTACTTGCAAATAAGCAAACAAACTATGTTTAGATTTCCATGATATTGAATTAAATCACCATATAAAATTACTCTAATTAAAATTAAAATATGTAAAAACATAAAAAAATATAAGATCACTTTTACAATAATTTTATTCATTTAAAATTACAAATTTGAATGGCCTAATCAAGTTCAAATAATAACCAAATTCAAATAATAAGGAAAAAACAAAATAACATTCATTCATTTCAATAATTAATACATTCCATTTGACTTTAACTTTTACAATTTATGGAAACATCAAATAACCTTCTTCATTTCAATAATCAATGCATTCCATTTGAATTTAATTTTTAAACTTTTACAATTTATGGAAACATCAAATAACCTTTTTCATTTCAAAAACCCATGCATTCCATTTGAATTTAACTTTTAAAACTTTTTTTATTTTTTATAAGAAAGTGGTTTTATATATAAGGGCCTTCAAAAAACCAGACCATAGTTACAAAAATTTGATAAAAGCTGGATTGTAGTTACTGAACTGCCCCAAAAGGGAGAAACCTGTTCAGCCAACCAGGAAAGTTTAGCATCTGAGAGCCTACCAGTGTTAAAGTACAAAACTAAGCTGACTAAATTGTAACTAAAGGGAAAACTATTAAAAAGAAAAGATCCCTTGAGGGGTTAGACACCTGGAAAGTAACCTAGCAAGTAACCTTGCCACGACTCCTCCTCAATGGGTGTCCCTTTGTTTTCCAAATGCATTTCATCATCCACGGTGCACTCGTCCCTGTTGGTAGCTGTCATGGCGTATCCCGATGGAGTGTGCACATGCTGGCCTGTGGCTGTGACTGCTTCCATGTCCTCATTGTGGACCTGCTCCGCAACGACCTCTACTACACTCTGCATCCTGACCTTTCTGTCGTCGCCTGCTGAGGAGGGCACCCCTATTGGGTAGGAGGGAGAGGTGTCTTGGAAGGTAGAAAGGAGCTGGAGGAGGGTCAAGATCCTTCTGTCCATAAGTTGCATTCGAAATTGGAGGTCCTCCATTCCCTGATGGAGTTCGAAGACCAAATCATAGAGGATGGTGAAACTCTCTTTCAGCTGAAGATCAGGCTTGGAGTCAGTAGACACTGACGTGTTGTTTTGGTTGGCTCGAACATGAGGTGGCACCCCCATGGGAGACTTTGAGGAACCAACAACCGGTGCAAGGGAAGGATTGAAATTTATGGAGGTTGGTGGAGCGACAAGGTGGCACAAGGAAGAGCCCGACAAGATTTCAATTATGGCTAAGAACTCAAAGCAGGAGACACGCAAGGTGGAGGAAGTGAGAGGTGCTAACTCAGGCAACAAAAGCAGCGAGGAAAGTGTTGAGGGTGAACCAAGGGGAGAAACTGATGCACGAGGCCGAGGAGGATGCCAGGGAGAGCTCCTTTGCAGTCGTCCTTGTTGACGCGACATGATTTGAAAGTGGAAATGGATTTGGTGTTCCAGGCAAATGTGGAGAACCTGGAGAAGGTCGGGATCTGTGAGCACCATGAACGTGGAAGAAAAACCAGGCTAGGGCAGTGGAGGAATGCTGGAGTCAGTTCTTGAGAGAGGGAGAGGAGAACAAGCAGACGGAGAATCCATAGAACAATGCATAATGGAGGTCGGGTGAAACAAAATTAATGCCATTGCAAATGACGTGAAAGCCAGTTAATGGTAGGTAGAGTCAACGGTGGTCGGCACGAGGTGGTCACATGTCTCGCTCCCTTGCTAGCTCATCCGCTCTCCCTCTGTATGCCTAGTGGCCGGCACTATCACCCCATCTGGGGGTTTGTTCACTTCCCAAGCTTTGCGGATACATTGTTGGAGGATAGGGTGATCTGGAGTAAGGGACATTTTGCAGAGGAGTTTCAGTCCATCCCAGTTGGTCCCCAGATTAGCCAGTTCATCCGCTACCTGATTCACACTCCTTCTAATATGAGCACGTATAACAGCCTGATTGGGTTACAGTAAATCTGTAATAGTCTTTAGCCCATGTGAGAGTCTCCATCTAGGTGATATTCTTTCCAGTTCTACTCCATTTAAAAGTTTGTTGAGGAGATTGATGATGATTTGAGAGTCTCCCTCTATAATCAGCTGGGTGAATTTGTGTTCAATGGCTAATTGTAGTCCCCTAATAAGTCCCCAAAGTTCCACCGCATTGTTCTTCGTATGACCAAGGGAGCCTGCATTAAGGAGAATAATGTGTCCATGGTGATTGCAGAAAACGACTCCATAACCCAATGCTCTTGGATTTCCTTTAGAGGCTCCGTCAAAGTTGAGTTTGATGAAGTCAACCGGAGGGGTGGACCAAGAGGAGGGGCTGTTGGGAGGGGTGGGGAAAGAGGGGAGAGGTGGGTGAGAAGATAGGAAGGGCTTCTAGTGCTTAAGGATCAAGAGTTCTGAGGGATTGTTTATCAGGTCTTTTTCATTCCAAAGCTGGAGGTTGAGAGTTTCCAAAATATTGAGGCGACAATTATTTCAACAGTGTTGCCACGGGAGGGAAACATTCCTGAAAAGCCTTCTATTTCTTTCCTTCCATACTTGCTAGAGGATGAATCCAGGAAGTAATTGCCAAATATGATTTAGGACGGGAGACTGAAACACTTGGTCCCTCCAATTTGTAATAGTGTCGACGATGTTGTCTCTTTCACGGTCTGAGGTGCGCTTAATGAGCGCACTTTGGTCCCAAATTTGAGCAGTGTACGGGCAAGAATTGAGAAGGTGATTCATGATTTCGCCTGCCTCCCCACAAAGTATACATATAGAAGGCCCCACAAAACCTCTTTTTGAGAGGTTATCCCAGGTTAGAATTCTCGAGTGGATAACGAGCCAGAGGAAGAGGGTGATTTTAGGCCAATGTTTGAGGTTCCAGATTTTTCTCCAAACATCCCATGTAGGTGCCAGGTTCGAATGGATTTTGATGTGGTAGGCTTCTCATATGCTGTAGGTGCCCCATGGTCGATATCCCCATCGAAGGATATCCTCACCCGTGAGCTTGGGGATTTTCCATTTGAACATTTCATTCTACCAGGGTCTTAGATCCACGTGCACGTCCAGGTTCATGTGTTCCCTATCAAGGTGCCAGTGCTACCAGGTGTCTTCTGGAGGATTATCTTGCCAATAATCCGCTACTTTTGTCAGGCCCGCCTGTGTGGCTTGGGTGCTGATACGCTCAGCCCATTCCTCGTGGTCCAGAATTGGCCATTGCTGCTAGGAATCTTTCTAGAATAGCATTGTTTTTGCATTTCTAATTTCCCAGAAAGCATGGTGGGTGATTAGTTGTCTATTTTGCTTAGCCGCTACCCAGATTAAAGACCCTGGTATGTCTCCATTCCAGCGTATTAGGTTTTTTTCCACCACCTCTGGTACATATTTATTCCTCCATAGACTTGCCCAGAGGTCCTTGGGATTCTTAAGCCATCACCACCATATTTTGGCACTTAGGACTTTATTCATGATGGTGGGGTCTTGTAAACCAAGGCCTCCTTGTGGTTTGGGTTGACAAAGTTTGTCCTAGCTAATAAGTGATATTTTCTTCCCTGTATTGAGGCCTTACCACAGGAAATTCCTTTGTAACATTTTAATGGTTGTGAGGACAAACTTTGGAGCAGCCACTGCCGAGAAGATGTAGGTGGGAAGGGCCTGGAGAACTACTCAGAGGAGAATGAGATGACTCGAAAGGTTTAGAACTCTCAAGGTCCACGAAGAGAGTTTCCTAGTAAAAGAGGAGAGGAGATTCTCCCAATAAGAGTTCTAGAGGGCATTATCAATCAGATGGATGCCAAGGTATTTGGATGGAAGGGAACTTCTATGGAAACCTAAGATATCAAAGATATGGCGCAGAATCGGGGGGGTGTATTAAAGAAAAAGATTTTGGATTTGTCTTTGTTGTAGTCCAAGCCTGAGGCCTCAAAAAAGGTTTGGAGGATCAAGAGGATGGAGTTTTCTTCACGCATAGTTGGGGTACCCATCAGGAGCATGTCATCCATGAATTGGCTATGCAAGATAGGGTGGGATATGCCATGAAAAGGTAGGCCTGCCAATAAGTTGTTTGCAACAACTGCGTGAATATATCGACTAAGACCTTTGGCCATAATAATGAAGAGGAACGGGGAGAGAGGGTCTCCCTATCTAATTCCTCTAGAAGGGGAGAAGGGGCGAGAGGGAACACCATTGATAAGGATGGAGAAAAAAGATGAGGAGGTTAGGTTCAAGATCCAAGTCACCCAGAATTTATCAAAGCCAAAGGAAAGGAGCATTTCCTGCATGTAGTCCCAACTTATCTTATTGAAGGCTTTAGAAAGATCTAATTTAAGGAGCATACCTGGCATTCTAATCTTATGCAAAGAGTGGATCACCTCATGAGCTAGGATGATGCTGTCCAGGATTTGTCTACCCTCCACATAGCTCGATTGTTTTGGAGAGATGATAGTTGGCAGGATGGGCTTGAGCCTTCGAGCGATCACCTTTGTTAGAAGTTTATAGATGACGTTGCAGAGGGCTATCGGTCTGAACTGCTTGGGATGGTGAGCCTGCCCCTCTTTGGGGATGAGAGTGAGGAAACTCGCATTGAGAGCTTGAAGGACTTGTCTTGTGGAGCGGGAGTCTTCAATAATTTCCCATACCTCTACCCTAATCATTGGCCAACAGTGGTGGAAAAAGTCACTGGTGAAGCCGTTAGGGCCGGGTGCCTTGCATCTTGGGGTGTCCTGAAGCACTTGATCCACCTCCTCGATTGTAATAGGTCGGAGTAGAGCTGAGTTTTTCTCCTTGGTGACAAGGGAGGGTACATGCAGCGTGACCTTAGCTATGGCTTCTGATCTATCTAGGAAAGGGTTCGTGAGGACATCTTTGTAATAGTCTATCAGCGTTGTCTCCAGGTCTTCATGGGAAAAATGGGCTCACCATTGGTGGAGATTAGGTGCGTGATTCTATTAGTGTGACGACACTGAATGACAGATCTATGGAAGAATTTTGTGTTGCATTCCCCCTCCTTGAGCCATTGGATGCATGATTTTTGTTTCCATAGAATCTCTTCTTGTCCTTTTCTGGCCTCCATTTGTTGATTTACTGTTGCTTCCTGGGATTTAAGTTCATCCGTTAACCCTCACAATCGGATCTGATTTTGAATTGCCTCCATTTTCTTTGACAACTGCTTTTGGGAGTCGAATATATTTTCGAAGGTTTTCTTGTTCCAGATTTTGAGAATTTGTTTGAGGTTTTTTAACTTTTGTTGGAATCTGTACATATTCGAGCCACAGGGGACCTCTGCCTGCCTCCACCAATCTTAGCTCTTTGCTTGGAAGTCTCGATGGTTGACCCAGAATTGTTCAAAACAGAAAGGTTTTTTCCCTAGTGATGCTGGCACATCCATCCATAGCTGAATGGGCCAGTGATCCGAGCCAGGGATATTCAGAATACTCGCTTCCAGGGTTGTTCCCTCCAGCATAAGGGAATCAGAGATGAGGAAGCGATCGAGTTTGCAGGCGACTTGGTGTGATCTGGTTCTTCTATTTGTCTAGGTAAAAATGTCGTTGATAGCTTCCAGGTCGATGAGATTGAGTTTATCTATGAGGCTGTTGAAGTTAGTGGAGTCTTGATCTAGGCGTCTTGATCCCCCTTTTTTCCCCTCCAGACTGCGAATGAGATTGTAATCTCCTCCAATAGTCTAGCGATTGTATCTGGTCAGGTTGGATAGTTATTCCAAGTTCCTGATGAAGGCTTTCTTATCCCTTGGGTTGGTCGGGTCGTAGACATTAGTCAGGTGTCCCGCCTTGTTAGAGCCTATAAGCCTATAATCGATAGTAATGGACCATTTGGTAGTGATAAAATTCTCCATCAGCAATGAGTTGGGGTTCCAGAGGATAGCCAAACCTCCAGCTGTGCCTGTTGTTGCAGTTGAAATTGCTTCCCCTTGCTTCCAACAGTAGGGGAGTAGCCTATCAATGTCTTCAGTCATGCATTTTGTTTCCTGTAGTAATACTATGTCTGGTTTTTCTGCAAAGATCAGATCTCGTAGCATTTTTTGCTTGTTACGTCCATTGAGGCCACTGATATTCCAAGAGACAATCTTCATGATGATGGGGGGGTGGAGAGGGGAGGAAAGTTGTTCGAGATGAGGTGGATTTGCCCTGAATTTACCATGAAATGGCCTATTTCTTGTATAAGCTTATTGGTAGACTTCCTTCCTCTTTTATTTTCATCTTTCTGAGTTTTTCTCTGGTTCTTTGATTGACTGATCTATATTCCCAGGACCTTGCTGGATCGAGCTGTGGAGCCCAGTTGGAGCCCAGTTGTAGTTCATAGTGTCCTTTTGGCTTCCACCAGTATTGTATCCATTTGATTAGATCCCGCTCTGATGGCCATAGCCCTAGGAATTTCAACACTAGGGCCTGGTCTCTCATGTATTGCTTTTGTTCTTCTATGCGCAGTGAGTTGATAATGTATTTCGGGGCTTGGGGCGCTTGTGAAATGCATTTTCCCGGTAGCCATGGAGTCAGCACCATAGTAGGTATGGTTGCATTCTCTGGATCGATATCCATCTCCCGATCCTTGAAAGTTCCTTCCGTCAGGAGTTTTTCACGCAGATCTGGTGGAGGCTCAAAGGTCAATCGTTTGAAACCGTCTCCAGAACTTCCATTCGTAGTGGCCTGGCTGTAGGAGGCGAAATTTGGCCCTCCTTACCTCAGATTCATGAGCCCCAGTGGGGCTAGAAATGTGGCAGTGCGGCTGAACCCTAAAACCCTAGACCAGGTTGCAGAGCGCGTGTCAACATTGTGGGGGAGTTAAATTTTTCACAACTCTAACACTATTTTCACTTTTAAAACTTTTTAAAAGTAAATAATCAACTAATTTTTTCTACCAAATATTTTTATGATTCTTTCTCCCAAATATTCTTATCAAGTTATCAACTTTTAATGATTGTCTCTATTTTTTGAAAAAATCAAATAACATTCATTCATTTCAATAATTAATACATTCGATTTGAATTTAACTTTTACAATTTATGGAAACATCAAATAACGTTCTTCATTTCAATAATCCATGCATGCCATTTGAATTTAACTTTTAAAACTTCTGTAAAGTGAATAATCAACTAATTCTTTCTACCAAATATTTTTATAATTTTTTCTACCAAATATTCTTATCAAGTTATCAGATTTTAATCATCATTTCTATTTTTCTAAATAGAAAACAATGAAGATGAAAAATAAAAACAAGAGCATTGAATTTGAGCTCAATATATTACTATTTTTTTATACCGTGTGTGGATCTGCAAGTGGGTGCATCAATGGTTCATTTCAATAATCCATCCGTTCCATTTTAATTTTTAACTTTTTAAAACTTTTGTAAAATAAATAATCAACTAATTCTTTCTACCAAATATTCTTATAAAGTTATCAGATTTTAACTATCATCTCTATTTTTTTAAATCTAAAGAAACAATGAAGATGAAAAATAAAAAAACAAGAGCATTGAACTAGAGCTCAATATATTACTATTTTTTTATACCGTGTGTTGATCTGCAAGTGGGTGCATCAATGGGTGGATATCAAAAAGGTAGGGATAATTTTACTTTGAGATTGATTATTAAACATTTATCTCCATCGCTTGTATTGAAACTGTCTCCTTTAGTTTTGATGTTTGAAAGTTATGTGATCTACAACCTTATCAAGGGAGGAAGAAGAAGCGGTTCTCCATGCATGCAGGTGGTAACTCCTCTTCTTGTCACTCTCCCTGCCAAGACCTTACATAACCACACGTTGCAGAAATGTAAATTCACTCCTCTCCATGCCAAGACCTGACCTCTAAGAGCTGACATACCTACACACGGTATTGTAAAATGCAAAGACGAATTAAATTGAAAAGGTAAACGTTAAAATTATGTTACCTTAAAAGGCGGATTAATCCATCACCTATCTCCATAACTAGTGTTAATTTTTTTTTATTAAATAAAATACGGGGTGATTGTTTTTTATTTGCATGTGTTGATATTATTTTTAAAATATAAAGTTTTTTAATACAAAATTGTTCTCTTTCGTGGTAGGGGTGCTTGCTTTTTATTTTGATTAAAATGTAAATTTCAAGTTGGTTACGTGTATATATATATATATATATATATTTCTCCGTAATATCATGTAGTATATATTATTTTTTAATCAGTCTTAAAAACTAAATTACATCTAAAATTTGTATTTGTATGTATTGATATTGTTTAAAAAAAAAAAAAAAAGAGATTGTATTACGTGACACTTGTCAAAATATTACATCAAGAATCGCCACCTGTTCTGTTACAGGTGCGGAAACCAGAACAAGTGACATTGTGCATAGACTTGAAAGGGACACATGTCTAAAAACCGTAATAGCTTGCCACTTGTTCTGCCATATGCATGGATAGTTCATTGACCAACTAGTGCACCAAAGTTTCATAACAACAAACAACAAAACAACTAAGATAATAAAATTAACAGTAGAAAATCTAAACATGAGGCGAACTCAAGATTTCTTCCTAGCTGACTCTGAAGGCATAGGTTGGCAGCATGTCGAGCAACAGCTCTTTGTGGCCTCGCCTGATAAGGAATAACATAGAACATCCATGCGCTTGGTGAGAAGGCTTTGGTTATGCATTTGCTCAGCCAAGTCTCTCCTCATCTCAAAAATGAGGGCCAAGTGTTCCTCTATGAGCCTACACGATATGGGTGAGGCGTAGTTGTCCAGGGCTTGTTGCATTGGTGCTTTGGGTGATTCGTGTATTTCCTTCTCATTCCAGTATTTTCCGCATTCGATCTCTGGGTCTGCCACATTGGGGTCAGCAGAATTATTGCAGCAATCCAGTAGCAGAGGAGGAAGTTCCTGCTCTACCGGACATCCTGTCATGAGTAGCTCCTTGATACATGTTTGTGTCGTTTGTTCACCACTTGCATCCTTCAAATGATGAGGAACCTTCGCCCAGTGAGGAGGAATCTCCTCCTCCACTATGCATCCTCCATAATTGGGCGTTGGGATAGGTGAGTGAGGCTTTCCTAGGATTCCATGTTCTAGTTCTAATCAGAATGGAGAAAATGGGTTGGGATACTTCCTAGAAAGGGAGACAGAGTCGCAACTCCTATGTGGCCTGCCTACTTGATTGTAGTAGGTCGACTTGTGCTTGGGCTTGCGTCTCTCAAGGGGCATAACGAAACCAAGCATGTGTGGAGAAGAATGCACAGTGGAGAGGTTGAAAGTGCTTGGGAGGATGGAATTAAAAAAATTGCGTCCTAGGAGGTGCAAATATTGACATCTAGGGGAGAAGGAGGGACCGAGTATGAAAAACAGAGATAAGGGAAACAATGGAGAAATCCCTGTGTGATGATGAGTGAGGTGATGGAAAATTGAGGCCATGAATGCCAAAGTGTTGTGGGAAGGAGGTGTCATACCAATACCCATAAACTAGATTTGAAGCACCATTAGAGATGATGGATTGTTACAATGCTCTATGCTTTGCTCAGAGTAAATGCAAGGCATTCCAAATGAATTGAGGAGGGTGTGGGGCTTTAACTTCCCTTGCTGCCAGTGCACCATGTGACATGCAGTCACCAGGTGGCACCTGATATGAGGGTATTTTTTTTTTTTTTGTTAATTTGGCCAGACCTGTTGGCATCAGGATTAACCAGTGGCTTGAGAAACCGCGACTCAGGGGCATCTAAGCCATCAAAATCACCCGAGGATTGCACCCGGCCTGAGCCACACCAACCCTTAACATGGTTGGATTTTTTGTCCCTGCAGGTTTCGAACCGGTGACTTTAACAACATGGAGTGGCTTAACAACACACTCCGTCACAGACTGTCCTACGCCTCGGGGACCTGATATGAAGGTATTGATATTGTTTTTAAAATATAAATATTTTTTGATATAAAATCGTTCTCCTTGGGTGACACTAATGGTTTTTTAATTCTTAATCCAAAGTAAACAATAGTGTTAATTAATTGTGAACCATATCTAATTTAAGAAAGACCACATGTTTTATATAAACTATGTTGAATTTATAAAGTTTTTATCATGTTTTAAGAAAAATGAATCAAGCTTATACAATTTAATAAGGGACTACCAAAGCCACTCATTACATTCACTATAAAAATATTATAAATTTTAAGAGAAATGTTTAATTGGCAAGCCACTCATTACATTCACAATAAAAGTATTATAAATTTTAAAAGAAATGTTTAATTGGCAACATAGAAATTTTATAATCAAATTTAAAATCAAATAAATTCCCTAATGTAACATCCTACTTTTGGGCACTGAGAAAACTTATTCTTTGAGGACACTTGCTTGCAAGTGATCCGGATTTTATGTTATTAAAACATTTATTTTGATTATGAGGCGTTATGGGTTGATGACTTTTCGTTTTACTGCAGTGACATAGACAGGTGCTATTGACATGGTTTTACTGAGTGTGTAGGATTTTAGACCTCAAGGATGAAAAGGTATCGATGAAACCCCTTAGACTCTGGATCAAGTCAGGGACTGTACCATTGGGGTTTGATTATATTACTGTCATATTACTGCATCTGATTAGATGATATGATATGGATATATTCTGACACAATTTGTTGATCATGCAGGTTGACGATAGCTTGTCGACCAGACTCACATGTGGAGTAAAGGGGTCACACATGAATACCAAAGATGTTGAGGGAGAGGTGTGGACAACAGACCTGCCAAAGCCTACTAGCACTTTCATCGTGGCTTGAACTATAGGTTAACATTTACCTAGATCGAGAGGACCCACAATCTTGTGAGGGAAGACTGTGATAATCGATCACGATGATTCTAAGGGGCACGCAATAAAGCCAGGGTCTTATTCCTTAGAGGCCCTTAGTCTCCCACAAGTTCACTTGGTGGAGTATTAACTCTAGGGGTTTTTGATGTCTACCAAGTCAGTCAAGAGGTGAGTGGCACCCTTGGAGCACATAGTGCATCCTGAAGGGCACGCCGCGCAAGAAAAATGTAAAGAGGCGAGTGGCACCCTTGGAGCACATTGTCTGTCCTGAAGGGCACGTCGCGCAAGGGAACAGATGAGGTGAGTGGCACCCTTGGAGTACCTAGTGTGTCCTGAAGGGCACGTCGCATTTCTTTGATAAATGAATGAACCTAGATGGCCTTAGGATGAACAATGTGATACGAATTAAAAGAAAAACATTTTCCCTAATAAAATGTCGCCCATCACGAAAATTAAGGTCTAGGTCTAAATCATGCTAGTGGTAAAATTTTATCCTTTTTATTAAAAAAAAAAGATATATAAACATATTTATATATATATATATATATATATATATATATATATATATATATATATATAATAAAATTAAAAACAAAATAAATAAAGAGTATGATATTCGTTAAATCTTGTAACACAGGGGGAGTAAGAAATTTAATTTATTCAAAAATCTGTTGGAATAAAATTTAAAAAAAGGGAATTAATTGTTTTATTATTTTTGATATATTAATTAAATGAGAAAAGGGAAAAAGGGTTAATTTCCACACCTGCCTTTTTGAGTTCTAATTAAAAAGGAGTAAGAGGGAAAATCTAAAATATTAGGAAACTAGGAAAAGAGGGAAACACAAAAAGAAAAAGGAAAGAAAAGGGAAAAAGTGGAAACTCAAACTTAGTAAAGTATCTACCATTTAAGAGCTTTCTAATTTAAACCGAACTAGCAAATTAATAGTGGGAAAAATCATTAAAACCCATAAGAGAACTTGGGGACACCTAGGAGCGATTCTAGTAGTAACTCTAGGTGGGTGAGGGAAATAAAGATAATTAATTAATTAAAGAAATTAATTTATGGAGGAACGAAGGGGATGGGTGACACTTGTATGGGGAGGAATTTTTAGGAATTAAATTTTAAAAACTTAATTAAATGAGATTTTATGAAAGTAAGGAACCACAAAACTCTATATAATGAAGGGAGGAGATGGAGGTTGGATCATCTTCTGTTTGTGTAATGTTACGCAGCATAAATATCTACTTGACTGACTTAACCTGTGGGAGTTGGGATACCCATCTCGGTGAGGAGTAGTAGCTCAGCCTTGCGAGGTGAGCTGGGAGCTAGTTGAAATCTTTGGATATTGTGTGTGTGGCCCCTTTGGAGCTTGGGGGGCTATGGGGGAAGAAGAGTACCCCTAGCATTGGTTGGGAGGTACTGGTGAAGTCTCGTTGGTCGGCACGCGAGAGTTGCAAGAAGCACGTCGAACCTCCACTCTGAACACGCAACGGTACGCTTTTTTCATTTTGTATGGTAAATTGTTTTAGAACTCATGCTTGAATCTGCATTTTTACTTGGGTAAGCGAACTGATTGTCTAGATGGTTTTCTGAAATTTTCTTAGCCTAGCTTGATGATAGATTGACTCCCATGGCTTAATTTCGCCGCACGTCTTGACCACCTTGTTGTGTTGATTGTGACCTTTGTGGTTTTTTATCCTTCATCCCTAGCTCACTAGTCCTTGCCTGAGCAGTCGGCCATGAGCTGATCTATGGTCGTCGCCTTAGCATTAAAAGACCTATTGATATCAACGCCCTACTTTTTTGTCCGAGGATGATGAGCGAAGGACGAACCTATTAGCCGGCTACCCTTGTTGTTTGTCCCTGGCTGATTGTTGATTCCACCATCTGGCAACGACCTCTACATGTGGATTATCTGGTGTCCTAGTTGGTTTTCTCTATGCCTTCATTGATAGAACCCCTGCAATCTTTCCATGACTTTTCCCATTCGATCCTAGCGTTTATCTTACTGTTGTCTGCGTTGTATCGGTGTTATGGAAATGGAAAAACAAATTGATTCCCTGTCTGCATTTTTTATTTTGGTATTCCGACAATGGAAAAACGCAATTATTTCTTGTTTGCATTTTTTTTTATTTGGTATTCTAGCAATGGAACAGAGAAATGATTTCATGTCTGCAATTTTTTATATTTGGTATTCTAGCAATGGAAAGATGAAATGATTTCATGTCTTCATTTTTTTATATATTTTGTATTTTGGCAATGGAAAAATGCAATGAATTCATCTCTGCATTTTACATTTGGTATTCTGGAAATGGAAAAATAAAATGATTCCATGTTTGAATTTATATATTCGGTATTATGGCAATGGAAAATTGAAATGATTTCTCTATCTGCATTTCATTTTTACTTTGAGGTGAATTTCCCCTTGAAGAAGACTATGTCTTGCAGTTAAGAAATGTCGGTTGAGTACCTTGTTGCCTGGCAATTTCGCCCCTCTCTGGACTGATTTTCGTTGTATTGCTGGGGTGATTTTTACCCTTGTTGAAGATTGAGATATGCATTAACAACATACTACTACTGGATTCCTGTGAGTGCACACGAAATGTTGTTTTGAGGTTGTGTTTTTACTGTCATTTCTCACTACCTTCCAATTACTTAAAGCTGTGTTTTTTCTATCATTGCCCACGATTTTACAATTCCTTGAGGCTGGGTTTTTCCTTCTCGATTGCCAACCACGTTTTGCCCTTCGAAAGTTGTCTCATTTGTTGATTGGTTGCCCATGATTTTTACCAATTAACTGTGAATGAGTTGTTGTTTTTAACCATGAATTTTCCAAAGAAATGTTCTCTGCATATTCTTGTTGAATGCCAATGATTTTTGGCCTTTATTGATGACCACAGACTTTTTTTTAAACAATAGACTGAAGTTGTTGATAACGCCCATGTTTTTGCCTTTAAAACTATTGTGTGAGTTTGCTGGAATGCACACAATTTTGGCTATTTGCTCGATTGCCTGAGCCTGTTGTAAACGCCCTTGATTTTCCCATTTAAATCGTGCCTGAGTTGTTGTTAAGACCACGATTTTCTCTTATTGCCTGACGTTCCTTTAATCACTCATGGCGTGTTTTTTTTCACTTTATGTACATTATCATTTAAATAATGTCTCACATATTAATTAATTAATTAGATCTGGTATAAGATATTAAATACTTAATTATGTTGTGGTATTGAATAGTGGTAAATCCACAGTTATGTGGTGGAGATTATCAGGGTATATTAGATTGTAATTATTTGGTTGTATATGATGGCTAGTTGAGTAGCCAGCTTTGAGTGTTTAACCCTTCGGAGTTCTCCTCAGATGCATTCCTTTAATGATGGCTAGTGATGAGTGCCATTCCTCTTTTAACACTCTTGACAATGAAATGATGTCTACGACTGTTATGACTTTATCACTGACTGTGTACACCCTTGGCCAGTAAGAATTTTAATTACAGTCAACCCCTTTTTACTTGACTCGAATAGCATTAACCGATTAAAACAACATCCTTAGATAGTATTAAACTGTTTATACGTCCTTTAACTTTTTAGAACAGTCTGGTCCTCTCGTTGTAACCTTGTTTAAATTGATTTATCAATTAGAATGGAACAGTGGTATAGTATTTCTATTGCCATAATAAGAAGGCTAAAATAAGGCAGTACTGTAATTTTTCGATGTTATATATTGATTAAATGTCATAGTTCCAAGGTATTCCTGTCATAGTTGTAGTGATTAAATTTTGTATATATCTTTCAATCAACCACTGTGTTATTATATCCAGTTTTAAATGCCCAACATCTGATGAGTTGTTTCAGGTAGCAATCATTTAGTGGAATGGTCATTATAGTGATTAAATGATATATATGTGTAATCAGTAGATTGTATTATTCCTCTTGGTTGAATGCCTAGCCTCTGATCATTTAGTGGTATGACTAGTTAGGCTGATTAAATGCTTTATAGTAAATTTTGGTTAATCTATTATGTGTCTTCCCAACTACGATTGCACTTAAGATTATTTTATGGTACGTTGATGACCCAAATACGTTTAGGCTTCTCACTTGACACACTCTTTAATTTTAAATTAGAATGTAATCTTGTATCGGTTAGCCTAGGGGTTGGGTAGGGTTAGGGACGATGTCATGATGACAGGTTTCACCCTTTGTCTTTGTCCTCTTGTGTATCGTCAACCTTGTGTGGGGTAGGTATAGTCTCCCAGTCAGTATTTGGTTCCTAGCACGTCGGGGTTTCCTAAGCCTTGGTCCCGTTTGGTTTTGCCCAAGCCTTAGTCCCGTTTGGTTTTGCCCCAGGGTTATTGTCGCACCTCTCTTCTGGGGACGACATGGTTCCTGATGCGGGGATCATTGCGTGCCCTATGGGTTAGCGACGGATGATATTGTAGTCAGAGTTGATGTCTATCATGTAAGTGTGGTTGAGCATCACATGTTGACTTGGGTGCATGTGTTGGTTCGCACGCCTTGAGGTTTTAGTCTTGATCATCAACGTTGTTATGGCAAGAAAGGGAAGTTGTCCCTTAAGCATGTAGGTGTGTCTTGTTGCGTCGGGCGGTTGGTCGTTACTCTTGGTTTCCTGTGCCTGTTTCCCGATTTCCCTTGTGTTTGTGTGCGGTGTCGCAATTGCCTATTACCTGGGTTACGTGCTTATGTTCATTGTCAGTAGTGTGGTTAAATTATTGTCGTCGTCGCCTTCTTGCCTCTTAACTCCTGAAAACAAAACAAAACAAAAATAATATCTTCATTTGTTGTCGTAATGATCGGGTCATTACACCTAATCTTGAAATTTAAGTAATCTAAAAAAAATCTATATAGAATTCAAGGAGAAAAGTATAACTATATTCACAAAAAAAAAACTTGTTCATTACAATTTTTTTAATAAATCAAAATAGATTAGTTGTGTTAATTAATCCATATAGATATAGATATTACATGAGACTACCATCAATGACATTGAAACACGTGAAAATTAAAATGTGAAATAGTATGCAACGATCCATGTGTTTTCTTTTTATTGTCCTCAAAAGACATTACAATTCCTCCAAAATTAGATGAAACACAATATCTAAACGCAGGGACATGCTGGTCTTTCCAGCCCCCATTATGGAATGGTATTTTGGTCGTGCATGTGAATCATTCATTGTCTAAGGTCATAAGCTTATGAAACTAAAATTTGATGAAATATATGAAAATGTAGATAAAGAACTTTCATAGCTTGCACGCTCCATTAATGTTTCTTTTACAATGGATAACAACTGAGTGATGACCATTTGCTCCCAACTTAGGTGGTTTTGAATATGTAATTTTCGAAGTCGTACAAATCGGGATATTTCCATCATTGAACAAAATCACTTTGTGATTTTATTATTATTAATAATTTATTGGAGAGGGCGAGCCAAATTTTATTGAATTAAATTCAAGAATTATTTTGATACTAATCTCTATTAAAATTGTGAATATTTTTATATTCATCACAACATTAATAATTTATTCTAAAGGGAGGGAGGAGGTCAATGTTATTAAATTAAATTCAAGAATTAATAGGATATCAAGCTCGGTAAGAAACAAATTAGAGAAATCAGAACCAAAATGTTGTGATTGATACGAAGAAAAGAAAAAATACAACAGTGACAATATAGAAATTAAAATAGATGGTTTAGTTTGTATTGATAAGGATTGGGAATATTTTAATCCTTCAATACAACTATTTTATACAAGGGTGAAATCATGAAGGTGGGTTACACTTTTGCTTGTTTTATGACAAAAAAAACTGTATTTTCACAAGTTATTCAACTTCCGACATATAAAAGTATTTTTTTTATTTAGAATTTCACTTTACAGTAAAAACAAAAC
>ML795804.1:201383-227760 GCA_009831015.1 Picea engelmannii
TAAAAATATAACAGTTATGTTATAAACTGTGCAATATAACAATATAACTGTTATATAACAATATACGCAAACATGGCATACAAACTGTTCAATATAACAATATAACTGTTATATAACAATATAACTGTTATATAACAATATACACAAACTGTGCAATATAATAATATACGCAAAGAGGGCATACAAACAGGGCATACGCAAATAGGGCAAACGATTTTAAACGATAAACGATTTTAAACGATTTTAAACGATTTTAAACAAACAGAGCATATAACATATAAACGTAAACAGGGCATATAACATATATGCGTAAACGATTTTAAACGATTTTAAACACAAACAGGGCATATAACATATATGCGTAAACATATATAAGATATATGTGTAAACGATTTTAAACACAAACAGGGCATATAACATATATGCGCAAACAGGGCAAACGATTTTAAACAAACAGGGCATATATATGCGTAAACGATTTTAAACGCAAACATGGCATATATATATGTTATATATGCGTAAACATATATAACATATATGCGTAAACGATTTTAAACGCAAACAGGGCATATAACATATATGCGCAAACAGGGCAAACGATTTTAAACATATGCGTAAACATATATAACATTTGCGTAAACATTTGCGATTTTAAACGATTTTTATATATGCGTAAACATATATAACATATATGCGTAAACGATTTTAAACGCAAACAGGGCATATAACATATATGCGCAAACAGGGCAAACGATTTTAAACAAACAGGGCATATAACATATAAACGCAAACGATTTTAAACGATTTTAAACAAACAGGGCATACAAAGAGGGCATACAAACAGGGCATACACAAACAGGGCATATATAAACGCAAACGATTTTAAACGATTTTAAACAGCTCGGCATATAAACGATTTTAAATACCTCCAAATTTACGTCGACACCTTGGCAACATCTCGGCAACAGCTCGGCGACACCTCGGCGACAACTCGGCAACAGACCTCGGCAACAGACCTCGACAACAGCTCGGCAACAGCTCTGCGACAGAGACTCTCGGCAACCAAAAAAGTTTCTAACCGTCTACCTTCGATGTGTGGATATTATATAAAACATCTTTCGGCCGAACTATTGTTCGGCCGAACTATATTTCGGCCGAAACATAGTTCGGCCGAAAACGCTAGTGCCGGAAAAAAAATATCCGGCCGACCAAATTTTTACACGCAAATCGAGGGCCCGGTTATGGCTCCGTTTGATTTGACGTTTATGTTTTCGGCCGAAAATTAAATCTTTCGGCCAAAAATATTTTTTAGTTCGGCCGAAAAGTTGTTTTTCGAAAATTTGGAAACCCGATTGTCACGAAAGTGTAACCCACCTTCGTGATTTCACCCACAACTATTTTGTGATATTCTTAATAAATTATTGGAGAGGGAGGAGGCCAATGTTATTAAATTAAATTTAACAATTAATATAATATTAAGCTGTATAAGAAACAAATTAGAGAAACAAGAACCAAAATGTCGTGATTGACCTAAAAAAGACAACAAGATATAACAATGAAAATTCAAAAATTAAAATAGATAGAATATATGGCTTAGTTTGTATTGATAAGGATGAAGAATATTTTCATCATTCAACATAACCACTTTTTCAAATTATTAATAATTTATTTAGAAAGAAAGGAAATCAATGTTATTAAATTAAATTAAAAAAAAATAAAAAAAAATTATACTAAAATGCATTAACACAACCACCTTATGATCTTTTTAATAATTTAATGGAGAGGGGTGACTGATATGAAAAAAAAGGATTAGATACAACAATAAAAATCCAGAAATTAAAATAAAAAAGAAGACATGAACAAATATTATTATACAATAAACACAACCCTAACCTAGTATAAATTATTGTTATATAAATGCAATTAAATAACTAATTTCAAGTCACCTAAAATACTAGGCACTAAGTATTATTAAACTATTATTAATTATGTTCACACGTAGCTAAATCTAGAAAGAGATGCCTCTAACTAATTGCCAAATTTCAATACAAATGCATAACTTTCTCCTAATAGGCTATGGCCTCAAGGGAGGAGTCTTCCTCGTCCTATAAGCCAGCTATGTAGACCATTAATGAACAATTGTATTGATACCAATAAGTTATTTATGTGGAAAGAATAAACTAGTGGATTATAAAACTGATGAAGCAAATATGTGTAATCGAGATCATGCATTGGCTCTAAAGAGATAATCACTTTGAAATAAATCATATGAGTGCATTTGCCAAATTATTGTACCTATGGATGACATATGTAGAGAAAGAAGGCCTATGAGTTTTTTTGATGACTAGTTGATAAAATGAGAAACATGATTCTATAGCTACATGACTATTCATAGTATAAACTAAAATCATGAGTTAGATGATGGAAGTGTTGATCTTGATCCATTGCCTCTCAATTTATGAAAGTGGTTAGGGGAGGAAAAAATTAGAAGAAACATGTTGTTGTTCTATCAAAGTAGGTGCTCGTTATTTTCCTCCTTTGTATGTCAATGATGCAAAACTGTGGAACCCTAAGTCAAATGGTTGTGTTGGGTAACTAGTGCTGCAAAAGATAATTCTATGGTGCCTGGAAGTGATCATACTTCACCTACAACTAAGATGAAAACATGAGATATGCCATATCTGTAAAAAATTAATCCTCTTTCCTAGGGAAATTGATGAGTAAAATAGTGTACTAACTTAGAATCTTAGATTGTATAACACATATCATGTTTGTGATCTCTAGAAGAGAAGAAAGCATATATGAGGGGTATCATGTATCTTTTGTTGAGGTGTGTCGAAGAGGTAGACTATGATGATGCATATTAATTATGTGATGTGACTTTGGAGAATTATGTAGTGAAGTTCTAGTGATCAGTGTGTCGGTGATCTCAAGAGTTTCTACTTTATTTTGGTGGTGCTACATTTAGGCATCAAGGCATTCCATAAAACTATATATGGGTCAACATATTATAGCTATGTTTACCTAATATGGGGGATGAATAAGAGAGTGGTGAGATGTTGTTATAAGAAGAGTAGTGTAATTCCTAGAGTGATGAAAAATTGAATGAGTGAACCTATGATAATCATGAATCGATACCTAAAGAAAAAGAATGCCTAAACCAACATGTGTCAAAGAATTTGGCACTTCTATGTTCTCCTATTAATGAATCCCTCTTATTGGAATAATATATTTGTGTCTAGTATGATATGGTAGTTGCATAAAAGATTTCATTGATGTAATTATTGAGAGCATTAGGCCCATAATGGGATAAGGTATGGGGAGGGAGAAGGAGAAGAGAAAGTTTCAATTCTTGTATGGAATATCAATGATCTCAAATCTGAAAATGTGCTAGAGTGAAATAATAAATCGTAAATGTACCTATCATAATAATGATATAGGAAATTATGGTGTGTGGATGTGAGGAAAAATAGAGAAAGTGAGGCATTTGTAAAAACTAACTTGTCGATATGTAGCATGGTAGGGTGGCATAATTTTAATAGAGGTAATTTTAAATGATTTTACATATTCAAAGAGATGATAAGTATTGACGTGGCCATTACATAAGGAACTTTGTTTCTATTGATAGGAGATTTCTAACAGTAAATTTGAGCATTGAAGGGGAGAGACAACATAGTCTATTGTGGCTTGAAAGGGTCCAATGGTAAAAGTGACTATATAGTTCTTGTTAATAAAAAGAAGAGGTCCATTTTGTTGAATCCAACCCAACTTATAAGGAGATGGGTGTGAAGTTGTGGGAGCCTCTAAGAAATTTATAAAATTTATAAATATTTGATATACAAGGTTGTTTTGTCTCCCATTGTCAAGGATTATAATAGATACTCAATATTTTATTTCATGACTACAATTTAAAAGGAATGATGAAGATGATGTATAATTTTTATTTATAACTCGACATAAGGAGGGATCAATGGTAGTATGGTTGAGTAGAGAAATTATTTCAAGCGAGAGGTAAGTTTTGAGAGAGAAAGTGGTAGCAACAAAGTCATTATTTTTCTCATCAAAATATAATGTTTTGGACATGGCTTGATTCTATAAGAATAATAAATTAACAACATCATGATTTGGGTTCTTATGATCGTGGAAAAATTGTGTAGGATGGAAAGCGGTAGGGTGACTACCATGTATACTTGAATTACATGGTAGATGTGCTTAAGGGCTTGGGGAAGGTGTTAGGGATAGAGATATTGTTAGGGTTAGATTTAAGGTTACAAAAGGGGGTGAAATGAGTTTTATTGTAAAATTTGAAGAAGGATAGGGCATGGATAAATTCCTGGTCTATATTATTTCTCTCAAATAAGGCTACTCCATTACAAAAACTAGCAATAAAATTAGGATTGAATTTCAACACAAATACCTATTTTAGGTATTTAATCTAAAGTTGGAGATGGATATTAGTGAGTTCCTCAATAAAATACTAGACACTTTGAATTGAATCTTGACAAAACTACAACCACCTCCATTTTAAGTTATATAGATACCTTGGAGGATGAAAATTCCTTCTCAAGGCATGGCACAATGCATTCCATGTAGTGATGTGAGTAGGAGTGTCATTGGTAGCTTATTCTTTGTTTAGTTCCGCATATATATTGCTATAAGTTTGGTGATACTACCAACAAGCTTGATTGAGTCCCTCTAAATGATTACTTGTAAGGAGGAACTACTCCTCTAGCATATCTAGGCAAGTTTAGAAGTAGTTAGCAAGGTTGTGTATAAAACACATTTTTTTATTACAATTTCATACTACTAACCTATTACTATTACAATTTCATACTACTAACCTATTACTATTGAGGATACATTTTGGAAGTGGAAATTCTTTATTTACAAAGGAATTGATCACATCCATTTGATGTACCTCCCAAACAAAACTAAAATAGTATTTTCTACTTTGGGTGTGTTGGGTGAGTCTACAAATGTTTCAAGATCACATTCCTCTAGCACAGAAGCCATAAATTCAATACTTCTCTATTATTTATGGCTTTTCCTCTTACCCAAGTTATAAACACTCCATGTTTCAACGCTAACATATTCAATCATCTTAGTTACCTACTTAGGTTAATAATATTCTTGTGTAGGATAAGTCCCATTATGAATTCATCACTATGATTTGATTCATTTCTAGGTATGTGACTTATAGTCAATTTTGTAGTAGAAATCTCACTAGAAGTTAATTTAATTGTCATAGTTGATCATGAATTCCTTAAGATTTGACTAAATTTTTACTAAAATACTGAAATAAGAGGTCAATAGAGTAGTACCTAACGTTTTCTTATCAAACATAACATATTTTTGACAAATCACTTTTTGTTTAACTAGATCAAATAATCTATAAGCCTTTGACTATTTATATTAACCCATCATAACTATTAAGCATGACTCTTGGGATCTAAGTTTTTCCTTTTCTAATCCATAATAAGCCACATATTTGAAAGTTATTACATGCTTGATTGGTGATTTTTTTCCACTCTATTTCTTTAGAGAAGTAACGTCACACAATGATTTGGTCTATATTTTAATTTGAAGGTAATCTGAGTGGGAAAAAATGTTAGTTCGAAAATAATTTGACATTCTTTTAGTTTGAAAAAAATATCAATGTATCTCAATCAAAGTCCTATTATTTCCCTCACCAACACCATTCTTATGAGGATCATATGCTATAAACCTCTATTGTGAAATAATAAGACCGATAAATACCCTTCTAATTCATTTTTTCCATACTCTCTTCAATTAACAAACCTTAAACATTTTATAGTTTGATTTAAATTATTTTCAACCAATTCCCTAAATTCCTTCAACTTCTCATAAACCATATCTCTATTCTTTAGGAAATATACTCTACCAAATCTTAATAAATCATTAATGAATTTTAAATCATACTTTGTTATAACTAAGGAAGGTTGATTAATTGTGCACAATTTCGAACTAACCATTATATGTGCAAGAATTTTCTTTTTCAAACACCTTAAAATGATAGTTTATAAGTACACAACCCTCACCAACACCATCTCGAGGAGTTTCTTTGTGAAGTCCATGGACCATATTCAAGTTAGCCATCAATTTCAATCCTAACTTTGAGTGTGGTTGATCTTGTATCCTATTTTTAAAAATCATAAAACCTATAAAATCTATATTTGGGTAAAGAGTGCCTCATCAACAACAAAGTTACTTCTAATAACTTTTACAACAAACAAATTAGAACATAACAAACTTTATTTGTAATCAAGTAAATTTTGGTATCAAATATAATTTTTTATTAAATTTGGGTTTATGGTAAACATTAATGGTCAAAAATGGTATGTTGGACACTTAATTTTTGGGATTGTCTTTTGTAACAATAATATACATATGAAGAGTAGTAAGTGATAAGAAGTGTAGAGTAATAGAGATATGAAGAATAATAGGTGATTTTTGGTTATGAAATACCATCAATTATTTTCCTCTTTGTATTGATTCGCCATTCATCATTTTAATGAAATAAAAATTATTCGTGGAGTTACTATTTTTTTCCCACTCGTGACCACACACTGGTATGAGAGCCAACGTTGTTAACTCCATGAGTAGATTCCTTGGCATTTTCCCAGCTTATTGAAACACACTCACTTGTTCATCTACTCACTTGTTCAATTCTAGTTTGCATTTCAATCTGCGCTAGATTCTGACGTGAAGCTATTTGATCGTTAACTAAACCCCAGCTATTTTTTATTCAACCCTAATTTGCGTGCAATTTTTTCCTGAACCCTAATCTCCATAACGATCTTTATCTCCACAATTCTTACCTCGACTCCAGCTACCTTTCACACTGTTATTACACTAGAAATGACTCACGACCATCTGTTTGTTATCTCTGTCCGGTTGAGGCTCCATTTATAGTCATGCATTTACAGTGCATTTGAGGTTTCATTTGAGCATGCCTCCCTCGACCTGAGGGTATTCTCTCACGCTTCTAACGCCCTCATGACACTGGTATATGTTCACAATGCCATATCTTTCCATGTACAGAGGTCTATCATACTCTAGAACTTCGAGGAGTATCGATCCTTGGTGCCAATTGGACCTCACTCTATCTCTCGTGTTGTCCAACTGTCCTCACACAGAAAGAATACAAGTGGTTAATTTAGATTTGCACGACCTCACACTAAATTTCTAGTAGAATATTTGTTCTCCCTTGGATTCGAAGTCTAGCCACTGGTTTTGAATGTAAGATTCTAGGTTATCGACTTATTACAATTTTAATTGCATCCTATTGCATACTAGTCGCCTGCCATAGATTCTCCTTGCTCGTGCACACTAGTTCTTGGCCAAGAAGAGACCACCATAGATGGTCCATTCGCAGGAAGAGCAAGCTTGATCTAGCAATACAATTTTAATTATTTTGGTGTAGATTCATTGTATTCTTACTTCATTGAATTTTCATTACCTTGATATGTGTGCGTAAAGACAAAAGAATGCATTCCCTCATCTCCATTGCCAGTGTGGTGATGATTGTAAAAAAGAACTACATGATACACATTCTAAACTAGAACTCATACAACTAGAAGAGATTTAATTACTTGCATGATACACATTCTAAACTAGAACTCATACAACTAATGTTGATTCTCTTCACCCTAGAGTTGAAGAATGATGAACCTATGGCTTTAGTTTCAGAAATCAAATCCATAATGCATGAATTTGAAGCCATCAGAGTGAATATTAATCCCCCTCTCATGTACTTCATTAAGGCCCTCTAGCCTACATATTCTCACTACCTTGAATCATTGCAAGCAAGTGGTTAAATGAAATCCATCACATTTGACAAGGTGGTCGAAAAAGTTGTAGAACGTGAGAAATCCTTTCAAAAGAAATCAACTCCTTCAACTCGAGACACTATTTACCTTGCTCAAATACATAAGATTAAACCACAAGATTCTTCTAGAGGAGAAAGAAGCAGAACTAGAAGAGGATGTGGACATGGAAGAAATAATTTTAGAGGCAAAGCGGGTAGACACAATCAAGGTGATAGATCCAATATTCATTGTATGCTTTGCAAAAAGAATGGGTCACTTGAAGAAGATGATTTCAGAGTTACATGGGATAAGATCAAAGAATACATAAAAAATAAGAAATAAGACAAAGGTAAACCTTCAGAACCAACAAAAGGTAATCCAGCTAAATCTTCCCATTACATTGTTGCTCATTGCAATATATGAGTAACAAAATATTTATTTAGCATTGCATGTACTCCTTGGAACTATGCATGGATTCTTTACATAGATTCAACCTCTCACATGACATTTTGAAGAGAAGTTTAAATATACTTCAGTGAAAATGTAGATGGAATAGTGTACTTTGGAGACACGTACAAGCTCAAACCCTCAAATGGGCAGCCGCAAGTTGCATGTGTTCCTGGATTTTGTTTTGCATAATTTTCTTTATCTTCCTGAGATGAAAATGATATTGTTGTCCCTTTTTCACATCAGACAACAATGCCACTTTGTTCATATGATCTGTGTCAAATATGAAAGGATTTTGATAACATGCTTACTATGACCATAACGAAAGATGGAAGATTGTTGAAGTTGAATGGGACATTTTCCCATACACTCATTGTTGCATACCTCTCTCGTCATGAATCAGGTATAATACCATATAGTCTTTTGTGGCATGCTATATTTGGTAATATCAATTATGACAATCTCCATTCACTGAGAAATAATGGTGTTTCTGGTTTGCCTACTATTCCTAGGGAAGTGAAACAATGTGATGCTTGTATCCTTGGAAATCATAACAAACAACCAGTCCATGATTATACCTCTAGATCATGTAGATAAATTGAATTGATTCATTTTTATTTGTGTGCCCTATGCTTGTTCCTTCTACAAATGGAAATACATATATCATGTATTTCATTCCTTTTACAAATGGAAATACAGATACCATGTATTTCATTGATGATTACACCACGATGTGTTGGGTGTACTTGTTGAAAGATAAATCAAAAGCTTTTGAAACATTACAAATTTTTCATGTAAGGATTCAAAAAGAAGCTCAATTTTGTATTGTCTCTCTTCGAACTGATAATGGTAGAGAATATACATATAATGTATTTGAAAGCTACCTTCACCAATATGGGATCAAACATCAAACCATTGTTCCACAATCACAAACATAGTGGTGTAGCTAAACGAATGAACAAGACACTTCTAAATATGGTTCGTTCCATGATGTTTTCCAAGAATGACCGACATCTGGTGTTTTCCCAAACTGTGAGCGTCGAATTTTTCCGACTGTTAAAACCTAACCCACTTATCGGTAGTGAAGTAATGTGAGTGGTAGATCTAAGGGCCATTGGGGTCTTTCCTAACCGATATATCTATGTCGTGGTCACTCTAGACCAATTCGAGAGAAAGGGAGTGTTAAGAAAGTGAAACCCCTGAATACAGAACTCATGAAGTGAAGAGGATTGTAGATATGAGGTTTCTTTGGGATCTGTCATGACCGTTGGATCTACGTCACGGTTAGTCCAGTGTTGACCACTCCGAGTGAAATGGGGTCTTATGAGGAGGGAACACCTGAATGTCGAAGTCACTAAGTGACAAGGACAACTCATACTAGGATCATTCAGGACCCCCTTTAACTATTATATCCATACCATGTTCATCCCATCGCTGACCACTTCGAGAATAAAAAAGAAATCACACATGTCGAAGTCACGAGGCCATAGATTTACGGATCTACATGGACACATCTCGACCGTGAGATCTAAGGGGTTTTTGAAGTTTGTCAGTCTTGAGTGACGTGGCATGTTGACATCACCTAGGGTGACATGGATACATGTTTAACATGCCATGTGTCACCTTGAATTGTTCTTTTCGCAAACCCTAGGTGCCCATTAGAATGCGACATGTGTCACCCACTGATGGGGTTTTGTGTCATCTTTGCCTTGCCATGTGTCATCCCCCGAGCACATATTTTCTTAGCCTATTAGTGGTTGGAGTACTTAGGACCCACCTATCCTTTCCTCTACGTTAAATACACCATCATGTGTATGGGTGGACCCTAGAAAAACTCAATCCTAGAAAAACTAGATGGATGGCTCTCTTTAGTGAGTTTGATTTTGAAATAAAATATATAAAAGGAAAATAAAACAGGGTGGTTGATGCCATTAGTAGAAGTATGAAAGTAATTCACTTGGAAGTTGTAAGCACTTGTGAAATCATACTTAGAGAAAGAGCCCTCACGGACAAAGTATGAGGGTTATCAAGTGAGTTTGATTTTGAAATAAAATATATAAAAGGAAAATAAAATAGGGTGGTTGATGTCATTAGTAGAAGTATGAAAGTAATTCACTTGGAAGTTGTAAGAACTTGTGAAATCATACTTAGAGAAAGAGCCCTCAAGGACAAAGTATGAGGGTTATCAATTACTGAATGATGGCCTACTAACTTACAAAGATAGATTATATATTCCAAATTTTGACGACTTGAAGATGTTCATAATGGATGAACTACACAAAATACCATATACCAGACATCCTGCTTATGAGAAGATGATCACAACCACTAGGAAACTATTTTATTGCCGCAAACTGAAAAATGACATAGTTGATTACTCAGCTAAATGTCTGGAATGCTAGCAGGTTAAGGCAGAGCACCGACATCCATCATGGATGTTTCAAACCGTTGTAGATGGACGAAACAACCCTCCAACAAAGGAAACTTTAAGTCATTTATAAGTGAATTTAAGCCATTTGTAGTTTAACCGACATGAATTTGATTCTCAAAACCTAAATTTTCATAATGGTTTCTAAAACGATTCCAAAATGCGAAGGTCCTATCACCCCAGCACGCAACACAGATTCTTCTGCATCCACTGCAAAAATATTTCAAACTGGGCTTTGGAAATGTTTCCGTTCAAAAGACATGTGCAGCTCAACAACATATTCCACAATATTTTATAATATCTACTCTAGTCCTAACTAGTCAGTCAAAGCATAGAGAATAGAATATTGATAGCTTCTAAGTTCTTCCCAATATCATACATGTTTAGAAGCAAGTGGCATGTCCGGTTTTCTATAACATGTTCATGTACGGTCTCTTTCAATATAGCATGAAACTTAATTAAATATTTGTTTGGGCTCAGTGATCATTTGAAAACCTTAAAGTTAGAAGCTTTTGATTGTAAATCTAAACCGGAGTAGATTCAGCCCTTGTCTTCCACAGTTGAAGTTGATAGCAGCAGATAATGTCGAACCATGAAAAAAAAATTGGGAAGCAGAATATTGGAAACAAATCATTCAGATTCACTCTGGATTAAAGTCTTTCATATTCGCACTTCGTGGATTAAACTATTATTAGAGAGATTAGGAATATGCCGTGAAAATTGTATCCAACACATTTTACATTGTAGGCCAGATGCTTACATTCTAGAATGCATAAAATGCATAATATTATTACGTGGCCAGATGATTTTACAATTTAATATAAAATAGATGATGGAAACATATAACTAGTACAGCCACATAATTGTGGTTGATCAATGCTGAAAGGTTATACGATGAAAAATTCTTAAAAGAATATATTAAATTTTATTATTGATTAACAAATAAACGATTGAGCTTCATTTATCTGGTGTTAATATTTTAATTTATGTTAATCACTTACGTTTCAATCAGTTAGCTATCAAAGTAATTTTTAAATATGATTAGGTAAATGTAAAAAAGTAAACACATAAGCTGATGTCTTTATAATAGCTAGAAAATTAATGATTGAAATCACAACCATTTATTTTGTGTGACTACTAAGAATATTTAAGAAACAATACTTCATCAACTTGAATAAAGATCTTAAATAAAGAGATCCTTTCATTATAACATTTAATCATTATAGTTTCCAAGGGTTGGCTATCAATTTCAATCATTAACAAGGGGAGCTGCTAGGCAGCAAGTCCCTTCTTCAAGTTTCATAAAAAATTAGAAAGTGTGCAAGAAAACAGATTATTGTGTTTCTGAAGCGGTGTTGACTTGAGGTTTGACGTATGCATTAGAAAGTGCAAGATACATTGAGCAAAGCATGGAGGAGTGAAGCAGACTTGAGGCTTGACATACCAATTGGATAGTGCAAAAAGAATAAGGAGACATTAAGCTTGACATAAGATGTAGAGAAATAATGTATCTTTTTAATCTTTTGGGTTTTTTTTTTTTTTTAAATGTTAAGAAGGTTGACCCAAGCCTAAGGATGGGAATGGGAACGAGATCGTTCTTTAGCATAGACCATTGCTTCACAGATCATTCTTGGACCATTCTACCTGTGCAACCAAAGAGAGAAGACCAAATGAGAGTGGTTTATTGATATTATATTTCAATATAACTTTTTTTTATGTGGGGACTATTGAGTTCATTTAAAATTCTTTCCTTGATCTAGGTGAAGGTTGGGATTGATAGTCTACAAATTTATGAGAGCTTAGAGATGACCTAATCTGTATAGTTGGTTCAGAAACATGTTTGAATTAAAATGAAAGAAAACTTGGAAGAAACGTAGGCTGAGTTCCCAAACCACATTAAAAAGGTGTAAGCATTTGAGCTCATGGCTC
Organism: Picea engelmannii; assembly: GCA_009831015.1. Classification (NCBI taxonomy): domain Eukaryota; kingdom Viridiplantae; phylum Streptophyta; class Pinopsida; order Pinales; family Pinaceae; genus Picea; species Picea engelmannii. Next base: position 214,017 of record ML795804.1, read on the forward strand.
TGAATATTAGAAAAGAAATATTTCAAGTATGAATCTCGAAATGTTGCTTACCTTATTCGTACCCCAAGAACAAGAACACCTACATAATGTCATTTTCATTTTAGCACTATTATTACTGGATCTTCATATATGATAACTCCTTATTCCAATACCGGTAAAAGAACTCCCTATTCTAGTTCTAATGTCATTTTCATTTTAGCACTATTATTACTGGATCTTCATATATGATAACTCCTTATTCCAATACCGGTAAAAGAACTCCCTATTCTAGTTCTTCATGCAGATTTGTTAATCATGCTCTTCTAATGAAAAATCTGTCAAAAAACAAATAGTTGTAATACTTGTATGGAAATACAAATTTGTCTCATGCATTGGTTGACATGGTAACGATGTGTGAACTCTCATCTCATCGACTGAGGCATATGGTAGTGGTACTAATATGTGTGCTTATTATGTCTGATGATTAGATGCATGTTAATGCAATGACTCCATTAATCCTTTAACAATCTAGAAAAAATGAAAATGTTTTGATGCATTGTTTATTCAAATATCACGACAATCTAGAAAAAATGAAAATGTTTTGATCCATTGTTTATTTAAATATCACGACTTCCTCTAAACAATACTTTTTTACTTTTTTTAATTGGTCCTTCTTGGACTCTATGAAATACTCTATTTTTTATTTATTTGCTGGTAATTAAATTCATGTTTATTTTGTATTTATTTACTAGTAATTAAATTCATGTCTTTTTCAACGATTTGTGGAAAGTAGGAAAACTGAAACATTACATGTTGTGTGCATATTGTATCTCATAATTAGATAATAATGCATTGACTCCAATGATAAATAGATTCATAATGCAATGACTCCATTAGAAAGAGTGGATGCGGAGCACAGGACAATCTTAAAATACTGAACAATTGATCTTAAAGAGCGGGAGCAACAAATCGAAAACAACTACGTGGAAAATACCAGGGAAAGAAAAGCCTAGAATGTTAGGCTTATAAGGGGCCAACTGGGCTCCACTCTATGAATGGAAACTACGTTGCAGCAAGAGGAATTGCTTGGAGCGACAAACTGCCAAATGCACACCTTGCAGCAACAACCTGTCGGATATATTTTATTATATATATAAATAGGATCGTTTGTTCATTTTCATATCTATGTAAATGGGATTGTTTGTTCCTTCTTCTTTGTTTTTTAAGTCATAACCAGAAAACAACTGTGCCCTTGATCGCTATGAGAGGGAGAGATTGTCGTTTGGCGAAGCAAGTTTCCCTCACCTGGTTGTTGTATTTCCTCAACTACCCGTTACCAATAGTCATGTTTTCTGAAGGCCAATGTCTTTCCAATCCTCTAAGTAAATACCAGGTAAGAAAGACCAGGAATTCAAGGCCAATGTCTTTCCAATCCTTTAAGTAAATACCAGGTAACAAAGACCAGGAATTCAATACTAGTAAGGTACCCATTATGGTGGTGCCAATAAAGAGAAGGAAATTCTACAACATGCCGAAGTCAACTCTTTTGCCTCTGATCAACTGAGAATTTAGGTTCAAATGATGGATTTGATGCTTCACAAAGTCCGGTGCAAACACATGACTAAAAATTTGGTGCGAGCACAAACATGGGTAAAATGTTGGCTTTGGTGTTGATACTAGTGTTGGTGGTGCTTCAATTGGCCCAACAAAATCAAATAGAGGTTTTTGGGGAAATTTATGCGACTGCCTTTCAACTAAGAGGATCTAAAGATGGGTATCGATCTCTTGGTTCTCGCTCAACTGAATATATTCAAACTAACTCACTAACTGAAGAGGATCTGTTAATTCTCGTTAGTGTTGGGAATGACTGGGGATAATTGTATTTATGCCTCCGCTGGAAACATAGAATTAACAAAGTTCTTCATGCTCCCTATTCTTTCTTCAGGTATGGGACTGTAGCGATGCGAGTAGATGCATCCAACCTTTTGCTTTCTCCGGGTATGAGAGTGTAGTGATGTCAGTAGACTCATCCAACCATCTGCTTGCGAGAAGAGGCCTCCAACCATTAGCTTTTGGCACGTGACAGTTATTTCTTCGACTAGAATGTGAATCTTGTCAGGATGTAATCATTTCACCGCTTGTACGAATGGCGCATCTGTGGCCGTCTTGACCCTTCAAGTAAGGACCGATCACTAATTTTGTCTTAGATTGCTTAAACGGTGGTCGCCTTAACCTTTGCAGGCTACGAGACACCTTCACCGCCTTAATCAAATTCTTTCAGAGATCGAAGGGGCAATTTCCGTTTTGTATAAGTACCTGAAACGGATTGCAATCTATAAGTTTTTGGAAACATTTTTTTTTTTAATCGAATTGATTATTATGCATTCGGAGATATTTTCTCCATATATATTTTATTGAGTTTGTAAACTCTGTTCGTGTTTTTCATTTTCGGCATTCAGAGTTTACTTGTTAAAAGTGCGTGGAGTTCTTTTGTTTTTCCAAACGTCAAAACAAAAAATTGTTGGGCCCACACCCTATTCGCATTTCGCGAATTGGCAATTGACATTTTGTATTGTTTTTGCATCGGGTGTTATCCCAAACCCTGAAAGTACTGGCCCCACAGGCTTCTCGCGATTTTGCGATTCGACAATTCTGGGTGTGTTTTGTTTTTGCATCGATCATTTGTAAACGCCAAATCCTGAAGCCCGATTGACCTCTGTTTTCTAAATTTGGTATCAGAGGCTTTAGTCTATTATGTTATTGCTCAGTTCATTGCAAATTGTTCGTGTTGGTGCCAATTTCCATTCTCCTATTTTCCTGCGTGAAGGTTTATTTTATTTCTTTGTGTCTAGTAGTAGTTCTTCTGAGATTCAGGTTCCTGTCCTGAGCAAGAAGCCATATGATTCCTAATATATTCGAATGAGGACAATTTTACGTTCTGAAGATTTATGGACCTATGTTATTGATGGTTATGTCGAGCTAGCTAATGCTGCAGCAGAATTGGCTATGTCTAATGTTGACCATGTTTTGCTCAAGGAAAACAGGAAGAAGGATAATAAAGCTCTTGGATTAATCCAGCAAGGATTAAATGAATCCATTTTTATGAAGATTGCTAGTGCTCCATCTTTAAAGATGGCTTGGGACATTCTTGAAACTTGTTATCAAGGTTTGTCCAAGGTGAAGACAGTCAAGTTGCAGAACTTGAGAAGGGACTTCAAAAATCTGAAGATGAAAGATAATGAAAGTGTTGATACTTTCATGACTCAAGTGATGAGTGTTGTGAATTAGCTCAGGCAGTATGTAGATGATGTTGAGAATAAAAGAGTTATTGAAAAAGTGCTGAGAAGTTTACCCAAGAATTTTGAACCTATTGTTGTACTCCAAGAGGAATTTAAAGATTTAAGTCAAAATCAAATTGATGAATTAACAGATTCTCTTGTTTCTCATGAATCTAGGATATCTAGATATGAAGAAGGATCATTGGAGCATGCTTTCAAATATCAACTATATGTTACTAGAGGTAGAGGCAGAGGAAAGTTTTATAATCATGGAAGACGATGTTGATTTTCTGGTTAAAGGGACAACAGAACTGAATCAGAGTCTGAGGAGAAGTCCCATCAGAATCCTCCTAATTTAAGAGGGAGCCACAACAAACCCTGGTAGCAAGAAAATAAGAGGTATGATAAAACTAAAGTACAATGTTATTATTGTAATAAGTTTGGGCATTTTAATAACAAATGTTGGAAGAAACAAGCAGATGCTGGAAAGCAGTCTGCACATATCACAAATGAGTATGAGGATCATCAAAATCATGTGTTCTTGACTTGAAATGTCACTTAGGAAAATGCTAATGATATTTGGTTTTTGGATAGTGGTTGCAGTAACCATATGACTGGTAATATGGACTTATTTTCTTCTATTGATAATAGTATTCAGTCTGAAGTAAAACTGGGAAATGACTGTAAGGTTATAGTTAATGGTAAGGGTGTAGTTCCAGTTTACACTAAGGATATTCAGAAAAGAAATATTGATGATGTTTATTTTGTGCCTGGTCTAAAATGCAATCTTATTAGTGGTGGACAACTGATGGAGAAAAGGTACAGAGTGTTCTTCAAGAACAAGGTTTGTACAATCTATGATAAATTTTCCAGCAAACAATTGATTGCAAGAGTAGAGATGACCAAGAATAGGATGTTTCCACTTGTTATGAAAAATAATTTGAGTGGTTCTTTCAATGCTAATAAATTTGGAATTCTAGATGAATCTTGGTTATGGCATTTAAGATATGGTCATTTACATTTTGGTGGCTTAGATATGTTACAGAAGAAGCATATGGTAAAGGGGTTGCCATGTATTCAACAACCTGCAAGCTCTTGTGAGAGTTGTATACTTGGAAAACATCACAGAGATAAATTTGTTTTAGGTGTTTCCTACAGAGAAAAAGCTCCATCAGAAATTGTCCACACAGATTTATGTGGACTTATGCAGACACATTCTTTAATTGGTTGTGTTTATTTTATGACTTTCATTGATGATTTCAGTAGGAAGACTTAGTTGTATTTCTTGAAGAAGAAATCTAAAGCCTTTGATGTTTTTAAGTTTAAGTCTATGATTGAGAATGAGAGTGGTCAAACCATTAAAATCTTAAGGTCTGACAGAGGAGGTGAATATAAACTAAATGAATTCATTGAATTCTATGATATTCATGGAATTAAAAGGTAGTTTATTGTTCGACATACTCCACGATAGAATGGAGTGGATGAAAGGAAGAATCATACCATCATGGATATGGATCAAATCATGTTGAAAGAGAAACATCTGTCAAATGAATATTGGGGAGATGCGGTTCTTTGCTTTTTTTTTATATTGAATAGAAGTCTGACCAAGACCATGAGCGATTGTGTACCTTAGGAAGCATGGGATGGTAAGCATTGCAATGTTTCTCATTTCATAATTTTTGGATGTATTTCATTTGCTCATGTACCTGCAGAAATGAGGAGGAAGTTGGATGACAAAAGTCAGAGATGTATCTTTGTTGGATAGATTGAAGAGTCTAGGGCATATAAACTCTACAATCCCATCACCCATAAATATGTAATCAACATAGATGTTCAATTTAAAGAAGATGAAGCCTCGGATGGAAGTATTGACAAATCAATTTTAGAGGGAGATGTGTTACCCCGTGAAGATGATGATGGAGCTAAGTAGACTGAAGAAGGTGTACAGTTGGTTCCACATGCACATATGTCTGCACCAAGAAGTCCTTCAAGGAAAGCACGAGATTTCATCCCATCTCAATTTAGAACGCCCAGAACTCATGAGCGTGGTGAGCCATCTGGACATGAAGGATATCAATCAGATTCACAGGTAAGTAGTGAATCAAATCCCACCTTAGATTCATTAAGAAATAGATTTAAAGGATAGAAGACTAGAATCTTAAGAGAATTGTATGATCAGAATGAAGACATAGATCAGATTTCAAATTTTGCATTAATGGCATGTGATCCTGTAAGTTTTGATGAAGCTGCTAAAGAGGATGTATGGATAAAAGGAATGGATGAGAAGATTGATTCCATTGAAAGAAATAACACTTGGGATCTTGTATATTTACCTGAAGGTAAGAACAGTATTGGTGTTAAGTGGGTTTATAAGACTAAGTTGAATACATATGGTGAAGGTGAAAAATAAAAGGCAAGACTTGTAGCTCAGGGGTTTAGTCAGCAACTCGATATTGATTACAATGAAACATTTTCTCCTGTAGCAAGAATTGACATTGTGAGGATGGTCTTAGATATTGCAGCTCAAAATAAATGGATCATGCATCAGATGGATGTTAAGTCTGCATTCTTAAATGGATATTTGGAAGAAGAGGTTTATGTTAGACAACCTCCAGGTTATGAGATTGATAAGCATAGAGATAAAGTTTACAAGTTAAGGAAAGATTTATATGGATTGAAGCAGGCATCCAGAGTTTGGTATAGCAAGATTGATAAATACCTAATTAGTGTTGGATTTAGCAGAAGTCCAAGTGAACCAACCCTGTGTACAAAAATAAACCAGGAAGGTAAAATTTTGATTGTATGTTTGTATGTTGATGACCTAATTTTTACTGGAGATCTATCTGTAGATGACTTTAAAAATGCCATGAAACCAGAGTTTGAGATGATTGATTTAGGATTGATGAAGTATTTTCTTGGAATTTAAGTGGATCAATCTCATGATGGCATTTTCATTTGTCAAACTAACTATGCAAATGAAGTGTTGAAAGGGTTTAGAATGTTGAATTGCAAGCCAACTACAACTCCAATGGAAACTGGTATTAAACATAGCAAGTATGATGATGGATCATATGTTGATCCAACTCTGTATAAGAGGTTGGTTGGAAGCCTTATGTAGTTAACAACAAATAGACCTGATATCGTGTTTGTTGTGAGTTTGATTTCAAGATTCATGGAAACTCTGAAGAGTACTCATTGGCAAGCATGAAAGAGGATCCTGAGATATGTTGCTGGAACAACTGACTTTGGTATCTGATACACATCAAATTTAAACTTTGAGCTGATTGGACATACTGATAGTGATTTTGCAGGTTCCATTGATGAGAGGAAAATCACATATGGGTATGTGTTTAGTCTTGGATATGGAGTAGTGGCATGGGCATCAAAGAAACAACCCATTGTCACTCTGTCTTCTACTGAGGCAGAGTATGTTGGAACAACTGCAGCTGCATTTCAAGCTATGTGGATGAGAAGGATCTTGAATGAATTGTTTCATGACTAGAATGATGCAACCCAAGTTGTCTATGACAATAAATCTGCCATTGCATTGTCAACAAATCACGTCTTTCACAAACAGAGTAAGAAGATTGATACAAGGTGTCATTTCATTCGAGAGATGGTAACTAGTAAAGAGATTTTTGTTCAGTTCTGCAAATCTGAAGAACAGTTTGCAGACATATTTACGAAGCCTTTGGGAAATGAACTGTTTAAAATTCATAGAAGAAATATTGGGGTCTCCAAGCTGTAATGCATTGTTTACAACAATTTTGTTTTACATAATTTTTAGTTTGTTTTTTCTCTGAAATGATTAAGAGGGAGTATGTCAGGATGTAATCATTTCACCGCTTGTATGAACAGTGCATCGGTGGTCGTCTTGACCCTTCAAGACTTGATACTTAAGGACCGATCACTAATTTTGTCTTACTTTGCTTAAATGGTGGTAACCTTAACCTTTGAAGGCCATGAGACACCTTCATAGCCTTAGTCAAATTATTTCAAAGAGCGAAGGGGCGATTTTTGTTTTGTATAAGTACATGAAAAGGATTGTAATCTATTAATTTTTTGAAACATTTTTTTTTTTAATCAAATTGGTTATGATGCATTCGAAGATATTTTATCCGTATATATTTTATTGAGTTTGTAAACTCTGTTCGTGTTTTTCATTTTCAACATTCAAAGTTTACTTGTTAAAAGTGCATGGATTTCTTTTGTTTTTCCAAACGCTAAAACCCGAAATTGCTAGGCCAACAACCTATTCACATTTCACGAATCGACAATTGACATTTTGTTTTGTTTTTTCATCAGGTGTTTATAAACCCCAAACCCCGAAAGTACTGGGCCCCATAGGCTTCTCGCGATTTTGTGATTCAACAATTCTGGGTGTGTTTTGTTTATTCATCGAGTGTTTGTAAACACTGAATCCTGAACCCCGATCGACCTCTGTTTTCTACAAATCTCTATCTTCTCGACATATTGTTTGAAGGTATGTGACAATTATTTCTTCGACTAGAATATGAATATCTCTCTTCTTGAAATTTTGTTTGCGGGTATAAGAAGGAAAAAGGCCGATGCATATTGTTACATATTGTAGTGGACATATTGTTATATTGCTGGAAATCTACATGCCACTGACCAGGTGCAAGTAAAGGGATGTCACTGACCAAGTGCAAGTGAAGGGATGTTGGCAAGTGGAGAGAAACTGGATAGTGGAGGGTAGTTGGAAGCTCACAAAAGGGTAGTTGGAAGCTCAGAGAGATAACAAATTCAGTTGATGGACTATGATTATATGCGTCTCAAAACATTAAGAATTTAATGTTTCAAATTAATGCTAAATTGAAACTTAGAAATAATTCACTTTGCTTCCTCTATATCTGGTTCATTAATATTCAAGGCTCGCACTTCCTAAGTTTTGAAACTAATTTCCTAGATATGATGCTAAATAAGGATTTGAACTTAAAACTTAGAAAAAAAAACTAAACAAAAGTTGGAAAATGTTATGAAAATTTTAAGACTTTGGTTAAAATACTTGGTTTACGTGCCCTACTAATAGAATGTTGAAAAAACAATTAATAAGAGTCCCTCACTCAAAGGACACAGACTAATAATATAACATTCTAATAGTAAATGCATTAAAGCAGTCAATCCTTCACACCTTATTACCTTTATACCTTTATAAGTTTAATCGAAATGGAAGTGACCTGAATGTATTGAAAGCTAAGAATATTTTGTGTGACCTTTATACTGAAGGAAATATACTCAATAACTGAATAAATCCCTTTCCCAATAAGCTACACTTATGTCGTCAACCACAATAACCCTAACCCTCATTTTTCCCTAACTCCTTATGTGCAAATTGCTTCAATTGATTTTTTGGATAGTGAGCCATGCTTTTGGGCCTAAGCTGACATCATTTTTCTAATCCCTCCACTAGTTTGCACCTCAATTTTCTAATCCCTGCACTGGTTTGCACCTCCTTGTGTGTATTAAAATAATATGTCTAACTTATCAATTTTTTACAAAGTTTTACATTCCACAATGATCACTTTTCCATTACATATCATGATTTCGTTAAAAATATTACCTTTCAAACAATTCAATTCAAGTTGAAACCTCCAAAAACCTATATGGAAATTATTTCCTAGGGTTATCAATTTTTAAGTCCTAATACATGCCATTTTAAGCTCTAAAGAAGATAGAAGTGTACTTGCAAATAAGAAAACAAAGTACATTTACATTTCCATGATATTGAATTAAGTCACCATATAAAATTATTCTAATTAAAATTAAAATATGTAAAAACATAAAAAAAAATATAAGATTACTTTTACAATAATTTTATTCATTTAAAATTACAAACTTGAATAGCCTAATCAAATTCAAATAATAAGGAAAAAAGCAAATAACATTCATTCATTTAAATAATTAATACATTCCATTTCAATTTAACTTTTACAATTTATGGAAACATCAAATAACCTTCTTTATTTCAATAATCAATGTATTCCATTTGAATTTAACTTTTAAACTTTTACAATTTATGGAAACATCAAATAACCTTTTTCATTTCAATAATCCATGCATTCCATTTGAATTTAACTTTTCAAACTTTTTAAAAGTAAATAATCAACTAATTCTTTCTACCAAATATTCTTATCAAGTTATCACATTTTAATCATCATCTCTATTTTTTGAAAGAATCAAATAACATTCATTCATTTCAATAATTAATACATTCAATTTGGATTTAACTTTTACAATTTATGAAAACATCAAATAACTTTCTTCATTTCAATAATCCATGCATTCCATTTGAATTTAACTTTTAAAACTTTTATAAAATGAATAATCAACTAATTCTTTCTACCAAATATTTTTATAATTTTTTCTACCAAATATTATTATGAAGTTAGATTTTAATCATCATTTCTATTTTTTTAAATAGAAACTAATGAAGATGAAAAATAAAAACAAGAACATTGAATTCGAGCTCAATATATTACTATTTTTTTTATACCGTGTGTGGATCTGCAAGTGGGTACATCAATGGTTCATTTCAATAATCCATCCATTCCATTTTAATTTTTAACTTTTAAAACTTTCGTAAAATAAATAATCAACTAATTCTTTCTACCAAATATTCTTATGAAGTTATCAGATTTTAATTATCATCTCTAATTTTTTAAATCTAAAGAAACAATGAAGATGAAAAATTAAAAACAAGAGCATTGAATTAGAGCTCAATATATTACTATTTTTTTTATACCGTGTGTTGATCTGCAAGTGGGTGCATCAATTGGTGGATATCAAAGAGATAGGGATAATTTTACTTTGAGATTGATTATTAAACATTTATCTTCATCGCTTGTATTGAAACTGTATCCTTTAGTTTTGATGTTTGAAAGTTATGTGATCTACAACCTTATCAAGGGAGGAAGAAGAAGGGGTTTTCCATGCATGCAGGTAGTAACTCCTCTTCTTGTCACTCTCCCTGCCAAGACCTTACATAACCACACGTTAAGGAAATGTAAATTCACTCCTCTCCATGCCAAGACCTAACTTCTAATAGCTGACATAGGGGTTTTATACCGTTATTTTTTATACCGTGTGTTGATCTGCAAGTGGGTGCATCAATGGGTGGATATTAAAGAGATAGGGATAATTTTACTTTGAGATTGATTATTAAACATTTATCTTCATCGCTTGTATTGAAACTGTCTCTTTTAGTTTTGATGTTTGAAAGTTATGTGATCTACAACCTTATCAAGGGAGGAAGAAGAAGGGGTTCTCCATGCATACAGGTGGTAACTCCTCTTCTTGTCACTCTCCCTGCTTACATAACCACACGTTGCAGAAATCTAAATTCACTCCTCTCCATGCCAAGACCTGACTTCTAATAGCTGACATACCTACACACGGTATTGTAAAATGCAAAGACGAATTAAATTGAAAAGGTAAACGTTAAAATTAAGTTACCTTAAAAGGCGGATTAATCCATCACCTATCTCCATAACTAGTGTTAATTTTTTTTTATTAAATAAAATACGGGGTGATTGTTTTTTATTTGCATGTGTTGATATTATTTTTAAAATATAAAGTTTTTTAATGCAAAATTGTTCTCTTTCGTGGTAGGGGTGCTTGTTTTTTATTTTGATTAAAATGTAAATTTCAAGTTGGTTACGTATATATGTATATATATTTTTCTTGGTAATATCATGTAGTATATCTTATTTTTTAATCACTCTTAAAAACTAAATTACATTTAAAATTTGTATTTGTATATATTGATATAGTTTTTTTTTAAACAAAAAAGAAATTGTATTACATGACACTTGTCAAAATATTACATCAAGAAATGCCAGCTGTTTTGTTACAGGTGTGGAAACTAGAACATGTGGCATTGTGCATAGACTAGAAAGCGACACATGTCTAAAAGACATAATAGCTTGCCACTTGTTCTGCCATATGCATGGATAGTTCATTGACCAACTAGTGCACCAAAGTTTCATAACAGCAAACAACAAAATGGCTAAGATCAGAGAATTAACAGTAGAAAATCTAAACATGAGGTGAACTCAAGATTTCTTCCTAGTTGACTGTGAAGGCATAAGGTTGGCAGCATGTCGAGCAACAGCTCTTTGTGGCCTCGCCTGATAAGGATTAAAATAGAACATCCATGCGCTTGGTGAGAAGGCTTTGGTTATGCATTTTCTCAGCCAAGTCTCTCCTCATCTCAAAAATGAGGGCCAAGTGTTCCTCTGTGAGCCTACACGATATGGGTGAGGCATGGTTTTCCAGGGCTTGTTGCATTGGCGTTTTGGGTGAGTCATGTATTTCCTTCTCATTCCATAATTTGCCGTATTCGATCTTTGGGTCTGCCACATTGGGGTCAGCGGAATTATTGTAGCAATCTAGTAGTAGAGAAGGAAGTTCCTCCTCTACCGGACATCCTGTCATGACTAGCTCCTTGATACATGCTTGTGTCCTTTGTTCACCACTAGCATCCTGCAAATGATGAGGAATCTTCGCCCAGTGAGGAGGAATCTCCTTCGCCACTATGCATCCTCCATAATTGGGTGCTGGGATAGGTGAGTGAGGCTCTTCCTAGGCTTCCATGTTCTAGTTCTAATCAAAATGAGGAAAATGGGTTGGGATACTTCCTGGAAAGGGAGAGAGAGTCGCAGCTACTGTGTGGCCTACCTACTTGATTGTAGTAGGTTGACCCGTGCTTGGGCTTGCCTCTCTCAAGGGGCATAACGAAACCAAGCATGTGTGGAGAAGAATGCACAGTGGAGAGGATGAAAATGCTTGTGAGTATGGAATGAAAAAAATAGAGGCCTAGGAGGTGGAAATATTGACATCCAAGGGAGAATGAGGGACCGAGGATCAAAAATAGAGATAAGGGAAACAACGGGGAAATCCCTGTGTGATGATGAGTGAGCTCATGCAAAATTGAGGCCATGAATGCCAAAGTGTTGTGGGAAGGAGGTATCATACCAATACCCATAAACCAGATTTGAAGCGCCATTAGAGATGATGGATTGTCTCAATTCTCTATGCTTTGCTCAGAGTACATGCAAGGCATGCCAAACGAATTGAGGAGGGTGTGGGGCTTTAACTTCCTTTGCTGCTAGTGCACCATGTGACATGCAGTCACCAAGTGGCACCTGATATGAGGGTATTGATATTGTTTTTAAAATATAAATATTTGTTGATATAAAATCGTTCTCCTTCGGTAACACTGATGGTTTTTTAATTCTTAATCCAAAGTAAACAATAGTGTTAATTAATCATGAACCATATCTAATTTAAGAAAGACCACATGTTTTATATAAACTATTTTGAATTTATAAAGTTTTTCTCATGTTTTAAGAAAAATGAATCAAGCTTATACAATTTAATAAGGGACAACCGAAGCCACTCATTACATTCACTATAAAAATATTATAAATTTTAAGAGAAATGTTTAATTGGCAAGCCACTCATTACATTCACTATAAAAGTACTATAAATTTTAAAAGAAATGTTTAATTGGCAACATAGAAACTTTATAATCATCAAATAAATTCCCTAATATAACATCCTGCTTTTGGGCACTAAGCAAACTTATTCTTTGAGGACACTTGCTCGCAAGTGATCCAGATTTTATGTTATTAAAACATTTATTTTGATTATGAGGCGTTATGAGTTGATGATTTTTCATTTTACTGCATTGACATGGACAGGTGCTATTGACTTGGTTTTAATGAGTGTGCAGGATTTTGGACCTCGAGGATGCAGAGGCATCGATGGAACCCCTTGGACTCCAGATCAAGTCAGGGAGTGTACCATTGGGGTTTGATTGTATTACTGTGATATTCGTGCATCTGATTAGATGATATGATATGGATATATTATGACATAATTTGTTGATGATGCATGTTGACGATAGCTTGCTAACAAGACTCACATGTGGAGTAAAGGGGTCATGCACGAATACCAAAGATGTAGAGGGGAGGTGTGGACAACAACCCTGCCACAGCCTACTAGCACTTCCGTCATGGCTCGAACTATAGGTTAACGTTGACCTAGCTTGAGATGACCCACGATGCCTTGAGGCAAAACTGCGACAGTCGCTCATGATGATTCTAAGGGGCACACAATAATGTGGGGGTCTTATTCCTTAGAGGCCCTTAGTGTCCCACAAGTTCACCTGGCGGAGTATTGACTCCAGAGGTTTTTGATGTCTACCAAGTCAGTCAAGAGGCGAGTGGCACCATTGGAGCACATAGTGCATCCTGAAGGACATGTTGCGCAAGAAAAATGGAAAGAGGTGAGTGGCACCCTCAGAGCACATTGTGCGTCTTGAAGGGCACATCGCGCAAGGGAACAGATGAGGCGAGTGGCACCCTTCGAGCACCTAGTGAATCCTGAAGGGAACGTCATGTTGTTTTGATAAATGAATGAACTTAGATGGCCTTAGGATGAACAATGTGATATGAATTTAAAAA
>ML795804.1:235146-255360 GCA_009831015.1 Picea engelmannii
TAAGTGGGATTGTAGTCTCAAGTTACCCACAAGAAGGTTGGCAGCGAGATCACCAACCTTCTTCAGCTTTGTAACCTTTTGATTCTGGTTTGCCAGGAAGCCGATTAATACACTATAACCGTTCTTGTTAAAAAAAAAAAAAAGCTAGAAAGAGATGCCTCTAACTAATTGCCAAGCTTAAATACAAATGCATAACTTTCTCCTAATAGGCTATGGCCTCAAGGGAGGAGTCTTCCTCATCCTATAAGCCAGCTATGTAGACCATTAATGAACAATTGTATTGATATCGATAAGTTATTTATGTGGAAATAATAAACTAGTGGATTATAAAACCGATGAAGCAAATATGTGTGATCTAGAACATGCATTGGCTCTAAAGAGATAATCACTTTGAAAGAAATCGTATGAGTGCACTTGCCAAATTATTGTACCTATGGATCACATATGTAGAGAAAGAAGGCCTATGAGTTTTTTTGATGACGAGTTGATAAAATGAGAAACATGATTCTATAGCTACATGACTATTGATAGTATAAACTACAATCATGAGTTAGATGATGGAAGTGTTGATCTTGATCCATTGCCTCTCAATTTATGAAAGTGGTTAGGGGAGGAAAAAATTAGAAGAAATGTGTTATTGTTCTATCAAAGTAGGTGCTCGTTATTTTCCTTCTTTGTATGTCAATGATGCAAAATTGTGGAACCCTAGGTCAAATGGTTGTGTTGGGTAACTAGAAGTGCAAAAGAGAATTCTATGGTGTCTTGAAGTGATCATACTTAACCTGCAACTGAGATGAAAACATGAGATATGCCATATCTGTAAAAAATAATCCTCTTTCCTTGGGAAATTGATAAGTAAAATAGTGTACTAACTTAGAATCTTAGATTGTATAACACATATCATGTTTGTGATCTCTAGAAGAGAAGAAAGCATATATGAGGGGTATCATGTATCTTTTGTTGAGGTGTGTCGAAGACGTAGACTATGATGATGCATGTTAATTATGTGATGTGACTTTGGAGAATTATGTAGTGAAGTTCTAGTGATCAGTGTGTGGGTGATCTCAAGAGTTTCTACTTGATTTTGGTGGTGCTACATTTAGGCATCAAGGCATGCCATAAAACTATATATGGGTCAACATATTATAGCTATGTTTACCTAATATTGGGGATGAATAAGAGAGTGGTGAGATGTTGTTGTAAGAAGAGTAGTGTAATTCCTAGAGTGATGAAAAATTGAATGAGTGAACCTATGATAATCATGAATCGATACCTAAAGAAAAAGAATGCCTAAACCAACACGTGTCAAAGAATTTGGCACTTCTATGTTCTCCTATTAATGAATCCCTCATATTGGAATAATATATTTGTGTCTAGTATGATATGGTAGTTGCATAGCAGATTTCATTGATGTAATTATTTAGAGCATTAGGCCCATAATGTGATAAGAAATGGGGAGGGAGAAGGACAAGAGAAAGTTTCATTTCTTGTATGGAATATCAACGATCTCAAATCTGAAAATGTGCTAGAGTGAAATAATAAATTGTAAATGTACCTATCATAATAATGATATAGGAAATTATGGGGTGTGGATGTGAGGAAAAATAGAGAAAGTGAGCCATTTGTAAAAACTAATTTGTCAATATGTAGTGTGGTAGGGTGGCATAATTTTAATAGAGGTAATTTTAAATGATTTTACATATTCAAAGAGATGATAAGTATTGATGTGGCCATTACGTAAGGAACTTTGTTTCTATTGATAGGAGATTTCTAACAGTAAATTTGAGCATTCAAGGGGAGAGACAACATATTCTATTGTGCCTTGAAAGGGTCCAATGGTAAAAGTGACTAGATAGTTCTTGTTAATAAAAGGAAGAGGTCCATTTTGTTGAATCCAACCCAACTTATAAGGAGATGGGTGTGAAGTTGTGGGAGCCTGTAAGAAATTTATTAAATTTATAAGTATTTGATATACAAGGTTGTTTTGTCCCCCATTGTCAAGGATTATAATAGATAGTCAATATTTTATTTCACAACTACAATTTAAAAGGAATGATGAAGATGATGTATAATTTTTCTTTATAACTCGACATAAGGAGGGATCAATGGTAGTATGGTTGAGTAGAGAAATGATTTCAAGCGAGAGATAAGTTTTGAGAGAGAAAGTGGTAGCAACAAAGTCATTATTTTTCTCATCAAAATATAATGTTTTGGACATGGCTTGATGCCATAAGAATAATAAATTAACAACATCATGATTTGGGTTCTTATGATAGTGGAAAAATTGTGTAGGATGGAAAGTGGTAGGGTGACTACCACGTATACTCGAATTACATGGTAGATGTACTTAAGGGCTTGGGGAAGGTGTTAGGGATAGAGATATTGTTAGGGTAAGATTTAAGGTTACAAAAGGGGGTGAAATGAGTTTTATTGTAAAATTTGAAGAAGGATAGGGCATGGATAAATTCCTGGTCTATATTATTTCTCTCAAATAAGACTACTCCATTACAAAAACTAGCAATAAAATTAGGATTGAATTTCAACACAAATACCTATTTCAGGTATTTAATCTAAAGTTGGAGATGGATATTAGTGAGTTCCTCATTAAAATACTACACACTTTGAAGTGGATCTTGACAAAACTACAACCACCTCCATTTTAAGTTATATAGATACCTTGGAGGATGAAAATTCCTTCTCAAGGCATGGCACAATGCATTCCATGTAGTGATGTGAGTAGGATTGTCATTGGTAGCTTATTCTTTGTTTAGTTCCGCATATATATTGGTATAAGTTTGGTGATACTACCAACAAGCGTGATTGAGTCCCTCTAAATGATTACTTGTAAGGAGGAACTACTCCTCTAGCATATCTAGGCAAGTTTAGAAGTAGTTATCAAGGTTGTGTATCTAGGAATCCAAAACATATTTGTGCATTTGGATACCATATTTAGGTAATGATATTCTTGTGTTGAGATGGAAAGTAGATGTGGAATTTGAAAGTTGATATATTAGGGATTTAATAAGAGTGTTTTCCATTTCTTTCACCACACTATATAGAATATGTTATTTATCATAAGAGGAATGGGTACTATGAGAATTAATTGAGAGATATACATTGTGTAAGAGATGAAGAGAATTGGAGTGAAAAAAATAGCTTAAGGATCTAGCTAGGGTTTATCCAAATAAGGGAATGTGAGATCCAAATAAAAATAATTAAGGAAACTACTAAAAATTTAAGATCTAAGGATATGGATCACAATACTAGAGAAATGACCTGAGTGGGGAGACGCCTCAAAAAAACCAAAAACCTGACTAGATTTAGGTGGGTATTGATCCTAAGGAACCAAATGGAGAGGTGTGTTGAATAATATTTTTCTATCTAGAGTCAATGGATAAGAGAACTAGTTGAGGGAAGATTTTTGGCATGTAGGAATGACATCCATGGAACTAAAAGCTTGAATATTTAGAGTGTGATGGAGATAAGAAACCTACAAAATGTGAAAAGAAACCTATAAAAGGTGAAGAGGGAATGTGTTTTGGGAGGGTAGCCTCGAGATAACCCAACACTTGAGTTAAGAAGAAAATTATCAAGACAATATATTACTACTTTAATAATAACTGATACATCAATAGCTACCTAAGTAAACAAAATTAAAAAAGAAGAAAAAAAAATGTTGTAGTTGATATGAAGAAAAGACAAGATCGAATAATTAAAACCCATAAATTATATTAGATCACAACATATGGCTTAGTTTTTATTGATAAGTCTCCAACATTTATATAAAACTACATATCTCCAATCTATCTTTACTGTTGGATAAATTTTTTTTATTATTCTATCATATATCCAACCACAAGTTGGAAAAAAAATTATTTTATGAATGCACATAACTAACTAATAGCATGTCACTCAAAAGACTAGGAAACAACTATGATTAAATTATTATTAATTATTCTCATGCACACAACTAATAGTGAAGCGATGCCTTTAACTAATTGATTAGTTTACACACAAATGCATAATTGTCTCCTAGAATTCTAACTAATAGCATGTCACTCAAAAGACTGAGAAACAACTATGATTAAATTATTAGTAATTATTCTCATGCACACAACTAATAGCGAAGCAATGGATTTAACTAATTGATGATTTTACACACAAATGCATAATTGTCTCCTAGAACTCTATGCCCTCAAGGGAGTTTCATTCTGTCATCTAGGTTGGTTGGCTAAGTTGTCTAAGTGTTGCTATAATTTTTATTCTATGTGTGTTATGATATGTATAAATGTTATCATTCCATATCATAATTCATAGTTCACATTCTAAATTAAAAAGAAATAGATAACTAATCTATTAGGAGAAACATAGAGGAATCAAGTTTTGCTAATAGTGTGAATATGATTACATGTTATTGAAATATCCCAAATTTCTTGATTAGCCACATCTATATATTTTTTATTTCCTATAATCTCATGAGATCCACCATTTCTCTCAAGATCCATAACCATGTTTCCAAATACATAACCTATTGGTATAGATTGTCTTGATTTTGGTGCACTTTATTTCAATTTCAAATATTAATATAGAATAATGCCATTTTATTTAGTGTGTTGTCTTGCATATCCCCAAAGACATGAACTATATCAAAATTGATTCCATATAAGATTGTTCCTAATATTTGAGACTTAAACATACAAAGTTCCAAAGTTCTATTGTATATATCTAATAAAAGCAGAATAATAATTTTATTTAAATATAGAAATTAAGATATAAATTTCTATATTAGGAACCCCAAATTCTAATTATTTTACTTTCTTTATCAATATCATAGTGAATTTGTATTATATATCTGTCAATGATCTTGTTAATTGAAAATACATAGACCATATTTTTATAAATAAAGAGAAAAACAAGAATTTAAAACACTTTAAGGAATAGAAATACCATGAACTACACTAATAGAGTGATCATGAAATCCCTTGAGGATTTATGAAATGGAAAGTACTCAATGAAGAAAAATAAACCTTCAAATGACAAGCCAAACATATAATTAATTTCAAATAAACCATGAAAACCCTTGAGCAACCATGAAATGAAAAGTACCTAGAAAACTTGAAGGACAAAAAACTTTCAAATGAAAAACAAAACATCGAATAAATTTCAAATCAAATGAAGAACCAAAAAAAATCCAATGCAAAAAACATATGTACATAACTAAAATGGATTCATAGTTAGGAAGGATAAATTTTAAAAAGTTAAAAACTAGATGGGACAACCATGAATGAGGGGAGGGGGGATTTATATGAGGACAAAAATAACTTTTATTCCTTAAGAAAAAGAACAAAACAAAGAGAATGAACTAAAAAGCCATGTCAATGAAACACATTTTCTAATTACAACTTCATACTACTAATCTATTACTAGATTTATATGAGGACAAAAGTAACTTTTATTCCTTCAAAATCAAAAACAAAGAGAATGACCTAAAAAAACATGTCAATAAAACACATTTTCTGATTACAATTTCATACTACTAACCTATTACTATTACAATTTCATACTACTAACCTATTACTATTGAGGATACATTTTGGAAGTGGAAATTCTTTATTTACAAAGGAATTGATCACATCCATTTGATGTACCTCTCAAACAAAACTAAAATAACATTTTCTGCTTTGGTTGTGTTGGGTGAGTCTACAAATGTTTCAAGATCACATTCCTCTAACACAGAAGCCAACGCTAACATATTTCAATCATCTTAGTTACCCACTTAGGTTAATAATATTCTTGTGTAGGATAAGTCCCATTATGAATTCATCACTATGAGTTGACTCATTTCCAGGTATGTGACTTATAGTCAATTTTGTAGTAGAAATCTCACTAGAAGTTAATTTAATTGTCATAGTCGATCACGGATTCGTTAAGATTTGACTAAATTTTTACTAAAATATTCAAATAAGAGGTCAATAGAGTAGTACCTAAGGTTTTCTTATCAAACATAACATATTTTTGACAAATCACTTTTCGTTTAACTAGATCAAATAATCTATAAGCCTTTGACTCTTTATATTAACCCATCATAACTATTAAACATGACTCTTGGGATCTAAGTTCTTCCTTTTCTAATCCATAATAAGCCACATATCTGAAAGTTATTACATGCTTGATTGATGAATTTGTTCCACTCTATTTCTTTAGAGAAGTAACGTCACACAATGATTTGGTCTATATTTTAATTTGAAGGTAATCTGATAGGAAAAAATGTTAGTCCAAAAATAATTTGGCATTCTTTTTGTTTGAAAAAAATATCAATGTATCTCAATCAAAGTCCTATTATTCCCCTCACCAACACCATTCTTATGAGGATCATATGCTATAAACCTCTATTATGAGATAATAAGACCGATAAATACCCTTCTAATTCATTTTTTGCATACTCCTCAATTAACAAATCTTAAACATTTTATAGTTTGATTAAAATTATTTTCAACCAATTCCCTAAATTCCTTAACTTCTCATAAACCATATCTCTATTCTTTATTCTTTAGGAAATATACTTTACCAAATCTTAATAAATTATTAATGAATTTTAAAACATACGTTGTAATAACTACGGAAGGTTGATTAATTGTGCACAATTTCAAGCTAACCATTATATGTGCAAGAATTTTCTTTTTCAAACACCTTAAAATGATAGTTTATAAGTACACAACCCTCACCAACACCATCTCGAGGAGTCTCTCTGTGAAGTCCATGGACCATATTCAAGTTAGCCATCAATTTCAATCCTAACTTTGAGTGTGGTTGATCTTGTATCCTATTTTTAAAAATCATAAAACCTATAAAATCTATATTTGGGTAAAGAGTGCCTCATCAACAACAAAGTCACTTTTAATAACTTTCACAACAAACAAATTATTAGAACATAACAAACTTTATTTGTAATAAAGTAAATTTTGGTATTAAATATAAATTTTCTCTAAATTTGGGTTGATGGTAAACATTAATTTGGGTTGATGGTAAACATTAATGGTTAAATGTTGGACACTTAATCTTTGAGATTGTTTTTGTAACAATAATATACATATGAAAAATAGTAAGTGATAAGAAGTGTAGAGTAATAGAGATATGAAGAATAATAGGTGATTTTTGGTTATGAAATACCATCAATTATTTTCCTCTTTGTATTGATTCGCCATTCATCTTAATGCAATAAAAAATATTCGTGGAGTTACTATTTTTTCCCACGTGTATATTCGTGGAGTTACTATTTTTTCCCACTCGTGACCACACACTGGTATGAGAGCCAACGTTGTTAACTCCATGAGTAGATTCCTTGGCATTTTCCCAGCTTATTGAAACACACTCATTTGTTCGTCTACCCTCTGCGCTTTGGTCAATTCTAGTTTGCACTTCAATCTGCCTTAGATTCTGACGTGAAGCTATTTGATCGTTAAGTAAACCCTAGCTATTTTTTATTCAACCCTAATTTCTGTGCAATTTTTTCCTTAACCCTAATCTCCACACCGATCTTTATCTCTACAATTCTTACCTCGACTCCAACTACCTTTCACATTGTTATTACACTAGAAATGACTCACGACCATCTCTTTGTTATCTCAGTCAGGTTGAGACTCCATTTATAGTCATGCATTTACAGTGCATTTGAGGTTTCATTTGAGCATGCCTCCCTCGACCTGAGGGTATTCTCTCACGCTTCTAACGCCCTCATGACACTGGTATATGTTCACAATGCCATATCTTTCCATGTACAAAGGTCTATCATACTCTAGAACGTCGAGGAGTATCGATCCTTGGTGCCAAGTGGACCTCACTCTATCTCTCGTGTTGTCCAACTGTCCTCACACAGAAAGAATACAAGTGGTTAATTTAGATTTGCACGACCTCACACTAAATTTCTAGTAGAATATTTGTTCTCCCTTGGATTCGAAGTCTAGCCACTGGTTTTGAATGTAAGAGTCTAGGTTATCGACTTATTGCAATTTTAATTGCATCCTATTGCATACTAGTCGCCTGTCATAGATTCTCCTTGCTCGTGCACACTAGTTCTTGGCCAAGAAGAGACAACCATAGATGTTCCATTCACAGGAAGAGCAAGCTTGATCTAGCAATACAATTTTAATTATTTTTATGTAGCTTCATTGTATTCTTACTTCATTGAATTTTCATTACCTTGATATGTGTGGTGCTGATTGTAAAGGAGAACTAAAAAGAATGTTATAGGAAGATCAAAGAGAACATTGATCTTCAACGACCTATGGAAAGAGATTTGTGAAGTAGCAACAGTGCCTCAGAGTAGTAAAATCACTAAAGAAGAAAGAAAAACAAGTTGACTCTGAATCAAAGAGTAGCAGACATAGTATACCCCAGAGTAGCAAAATCACTAAAGAAGATGCAAGAACAAAAGAAGAACAAGTTGAATTTGATTCAAAGAGTAGTAGACATAGTAGAAGACCTAGTGTAGATCAATCATTCTGACCACAAACAAAGAAGGTGAATATGAGAAGACAACGACCAAATGAATATCATGTGATCTATGCTACAAAAAGTGAAGAGGTGAGCCATCATATTGCTTATATTAGTGATTTCTATTGAACCTTGAAGAGATTTAATTACATGCATGATACACATTCTAAACTAGAACTCATACAACTAATGTTGAATCTCTTCACCCTAGAGTTGAAGAATGATGAACCTATGGCTTTAGTTTCACAAATCAAATCCATAATGCATGAATTTGAAGCCACTGGAGTGAATATTGATCCCCCTCTCATGTACTTCATTAAAGCCCTCTACCCTACATATTCTCACTACCTTGAATCGTTGCAAGCAAGTGGTCAAATGAAATCCATCACATTTGGCAAGCTAGTCGAAAACGTTGTAGAACGTGAGAAATCCTTTGGAAAGAAATCAACTCCTTCAACTGGAGACACTATTTACCTTTCTCAAATACATAAGATTAAAACACAAGATTCTTCTAGAGGAGAAAGAAGCAGAACTAGAAGAGGATGTGGACATGGAAGAAATAATTTTAGAGGCAAAGCGGGTAGACACAATCAAGGTGATAGATCCAATCTTCATTGTATGCATCAAAAAGAATGGGTCACTTGAAGAAGATGATTTTAGAGTTACATGGGATAAGATCAAAGAATACATAAAAAATAAGAAATAAGAAAAAGGAAATCCTTTAGAACCAACAAAAGGTAATCCAGCTAAATCTTCCCATTACATTCTTGCTCATTGCAATATATGAGTAACAAAAGATTTATTTAACATTGCATGTACTCCTTGGAAATATGCATGGATTCTTTACACAGATTCAACCTCTCACATGACATTTTGAAGAGAAGTTTCCAAATCCTTCAATGAAAATGTAGATGGAATAGTGTATTTTGGAGACACGTACAAGCTCAAACCCTCCAATGGGCACAATCAGATGCAAGTTGCATGTGTTCCTATATTTTGTTTTGCATAATGTGTTTTATCTTCCTGAGGTGAAAATGATCTTGTTGTCCCTTTTTCACATCACACAACAATGCCACTTTATTCATATGATCTGTGTCAAATACGAAAGGATTTTGATAACATGCTTACTATGACCGTAATGAAATATGGAAGATTGTTAAAGTTGAATGGGACATTTTCCCATACACTCATTGTTGCATACCTCTCTCGTCATGACTCAGGTATAATACCGTATAGTCTTTTGTGGCATGCTATATTTGGTTACATCAATTATGACAATCTCCATTTATTGAGAAATAATGGTGTTTCTAGTTTGCCTACTATTTCTAGGGAAGCGAAACAATGTGATGCTTGTATCGTTGGAAATCATAACAAACAACGAGTCCATGATTATACCTCTAGATCATGTAGATAAATTGAATTGATTCATTTTTATTTGTGTGCCCTATGCTTGTTCCTTCTACAAATGGAAATACATATATCATGTATTTCATTCCTTCTACAAATGGAAATACACATACCATGTATTTCATTGATGATTACACCAGGATGTGTCGGGTGTACTTGTTGAAAGATAAATCAAAATATTTTGAAACATTTAAAAAATTTCATGTAAGGATTCAAAAAGAAGCTCAATTTTGTATTGGCTCTCTTCGCACTGATAATGGAAGAGAATATACATATAATGAATTTGAAATCTACCTTCACCAATATGGGATCAAACATCAAACCATAGTTCTATACAATCGCAAACATAGTGGTGTAGCTGAACGAATGAACAAGACACTTCTAAATATGGTTCGTTCCATGATGTCTTTCAAGAATGTTA
This sequence comes from Picea engelmannii, assembly GCA_009831015.1. Classification (NCBI taxonomy): domain Eukaryota; kingdom Viridiplantae; phylum Streptophyta; class Pinopsida; order Pinales; family Pinaceae; genus Picea; species Picea engelmannii. Next base: position 245,468 of record ML795804.1, read on the forward strand.
AATTGATGGTTCGTTCCATGATGTCTTTCAAGAATGTTAAATTGATGTTTTGGGTCGATGCGTGCAGTTTATGTAAAAAACACGTGTCCATCTCATTCTCTTAAAAATAAAACTTCTTATGAAATGTGGTCTCTCCAAATTCTTGGAGTGGTGCATCTTAGGGTCTTTGGTTCCACCTTCTATGCCTTGATTCCCGAAGAGAAAAGAAGCAAGTTTGAGGCAAGGATTCAGAAGTGCATCTTCTTGGAGTACTCAAATACCACCAAGGGTTATCATCTTTACAATGATACAAAAAATAAATTCATCCTTTCCATAGATGTGATCTTTCTTGAATCCACCAAGAAAGACAAATTATGGTCATGTTATCTCTAGAAGCTCCTAAAAGGTCAAAGAAGTGAAATTATTCTAGAAGCTCCTAGAATAAGTTGACTAGTCAAAGTGGTTAGTCATGCATTAAGTGGTTGCAACAAGAAAACAATTAAAAATTAATTATTTTACACTCGAATTGGAGATTTTACTATTTGTGGACAAAGTTGGTTAAGTGGACAAAGTGGCTAAGTGGATACTTATAGAGGAAACTACTTGGAGAGTATATATAAGAGAGAAAGGGTCTCTTATTAGTATCCGTTGAGCATATTGAATATCTAAAAGTGACTGAGGTAAACAAAGAAGATATAAGGTGAATTTCATAGGGAAGGTGAAGTAAAGAAGGCTGGAATTCAAGGGAGGATAAAGTCTTTTGATGATGCTTTCTAAGGTATGTTATTTATAGGTCATATGCCCATTTTCAAAATAAATTATTTTATAGAATGATTGAGAAAATGAAATAGGGAGGATGTTGAGATAGCATATCTAAGTAACTGTGATAACAATTTCATCTTTTGGGTCATTGTATTTTGTGAGTTACAGTTTGTGGAAAATAGGGTTTGTGGCTAGTCCTCAAACTAGTGTGTTTTAGGTAAAAACGTCATAACTTCTTCATAAAAGATCCAAAATCAGTAAGAAAAAATGCATTGGTTATATTACAGTATGTACTATGTTGTGTACCACTTTCATATCCATACAAAAAATATTCCATGTGGGGCATGCTCTACAAGTTCTCTCTCTATAATAAGACATAATTCAATAAGGTATGCCATTTTTGGTATAACTCATTTTCTGGGAGGTTCCAAGCAGTGAAACCTAGAGGAATTGCAGAAAAGACATTAAATAAAATCGTGTACCATTTTCAAACATTTATTCATTACAAGTGTAGAGTTATGATTGTTTCAGGTTAGAGTTGTTCACTAATCCAAAACTAGTCATGTGAGGCTAAAGTAAAGTTTGATGAAAACTCTAGTTTCTTGTTCTTAAAGTTAATGAAGGTTTGAAGGTATATGATCACATACACTTGGTATGTTACAGAGTTATAGATCATATTTGGATTATGATATATGAGACAGGTTGAGGTGACATTTTTTTGTGACAGGTTCTGCATAGTTGACGCACTTGTATTGGTATAGACTATTGGTACAATTTGACATATTTCTTTCTGTCTACAAGATGGGTCTTGTACTTGAGGGTTGGATTCCTCACATATTGGTTGGTGGTGAGATATGCAGGCTAGGTCTTTCATTGATATTTTTTTCTCTCTTGGAGTTGGTGCTATATTTCAGTTGGTACTGATAAAACCCAAGTATTGTAGTCTATAATACAAAAAAAACTTATATATATATTTGGTGTTCCTTGTGTTCTTTATTTTGATGTTGCATACCTATTTATTGTTAATGTATGTAATTGAGATATATTTACATGAAAGAAACTCAGTATGAATGGAATTAATAACTAATGATGTTTTGAATTGTGATTGCTAACTAAACTTTTGTGATAAGTGAAAAAATATCCCTCACACTGATTCACCCCCCCTCTCAATGTGATCAGTGTGTCCAACAAAAAATGTTGAAATAAAGCTTCAGCATATGGACGTATTGACTTATGTAAATACATATCATGAATTTGATGATGAGATTCTATGTCCTGAAGGGTGGATCCCTATCTTTGGTCAATCTATGGAATATCATTTGGAAGCATCATATTTCCCTCATGAAGAATTTCCTGCCACTTCATCAAAACCTGAAGTTCATTTGGATGATGTGATTGAGAGGATTGAAAAGCTTAGGCTCAATGAGAACTCAACACCATCTCAATCAAATGAGAAAACTATACCATATCAGAAAGGTCCACCAAAATGGCTCACAAAAACACTTGAAAGTGTTTATCCTAATGAGGTCGAAAATATAGGAACCAAAATGTCCTGAAGAAAAGATGGAGGCAATGTAGATAATTCAAACTAAGGTGATGTAGATGACATGGATGCTTCATATGATTCTGAGTTGAATTTATCTACTAACCATGAACCAACCTCCTTTAAAGAAGCCACTTATCATGATGAATGGAAAGAATCCATGCATAATGAATGTGATTCTCTCATCAAGGATGAGACATGGAATTTAGTTGATCCTCCATTTGGAACCAAAACAATCTGCTCCAAGTGGGTATTCAAGAACAAGTACATATGAGATGGCTCATTTGATAAGAACAAAGAAAGCCTCATGGAAAAATTATTTCCACATAAACAAGGTGTTGATTATGCAGAGGATTTCCCCCCCACAACAAAATGGGATACCATATGCACTGTAATTTCCATGGTAGCAAAAAATGTATGGAAAATTCATCAAATGGATGTGAATATTGCTTTCTTGAATGGAGACTTGAAAGATAATGTGTTTGTTTCTCAAACAGAAGGACTTGTTGTGAAGGGGAAATAAAATAAGGTATGGAAGCTCATCAAATCCTTATATTTATTGAAACAAGAACCACAAACATAGTATGAAAATTTAACTAAGCATCTTTTGAAATTGAATTTTAAGAATTTCAATCTTGACAATGCAACTTTGTTTTTCAAAAGAGTTGGAAAAAATGTTGTATATATTGTATTATATGTAGATGATATGTTGATAATAGGGAACAATGAAATCTACATTTCATCCATAAAGAAAGATTTGAAGAAAGGATTCAAGATAACATATTTGGGATATCTTAACTCGTATTTTGTCATTGAGGTGATTCAAGATCCAAAGTACAAATTCATCTCCGAGAAGAAGTACATTGGAGAACTATTAAAGAAGTTTGGCATGGATGGGTGGAATCCTGTTTCTAATCCAATGGAACAAAACTTGAAGCTCGCATCAAAATAAGTGAATGAATTTGAGGATGCAACCAAGTATAGACAACTTGTGGGAATTATTACCTATCTTACTACCACCAGAAAACATACTTCATTTGTTGTTGGGATTCTTTCCATGTTAATGAAAAATCCTTGTGAAGGACATTGGTCTGCTGCAAAAGGAGTTCTAAAATACTTGAAAGTAACTCAATATTTTGGACTCAGTTATGCTAAGGTGGATGGATTCAACATGATTGGATATTTTGATTCAAACTTTGATGGGGATAAGGAAAATGGAGTATCAACTCTAGTATATCTCAAAAGTATTGGATAAACATTCGTCTCTTCGATATCATGCAAATAATTAATTCCAACAGATTCAATATCATAGGCAGAATATGTGGTAGTTGCAGAAGCAAAAAAAGTTATTGTGTGCCTCAGGAAAATACTTGAAGATTTGCACGAAAAACAAGTGAACTATACTCCTCTTCTAGTTGACAATACCTTTGAAATAAATTGGCCAAGAATCCTATATTCCATGATAGAATAAATAACATCAACACAAAGTATCACTTGATTCAGTATCATGTAGAGGCTAAGAATATTCACTTCAGACATTATTCCACAAATGAGAAAATTGTGGACGTATTCACCAAAGTGCTTGGAAGAGAAAACTTTGAGAAGTTCAGAATGATGCTTGGACTCACATACACCCCTTCGGATTAAGGGGGGGAATGTTGGACACATAATCTTTTGGATTGTGTTTTGTAACAATAATGTACATATGAAGAGTCGTAGGTGATATGAATCTTTTTGGGTTATGGAATACCATTAGTCATCTGATTTGTATTTACTCACCATTCATCTTAATGCAATAAACATCATCCGTGGAGTTGAAATATCTTCCCACTCCTAGCTTGACATCACACCATGTCCACACTCAACCCTACCAATACTGACAAAAGTAGGTTTGTAGTTATCTACAAGACATACATTTTATTCCTTCACTTTACTTTATGAATATGAGAGAGAGAGAGAGAGAGAGAGAGAGAGAGAGAGAGAGAGCATTATCCATATGGTGAAACAACCAAAGTCCACTATACACTATCTTAGACAACTCCAAAAATGCAGAGCTTGAGAAAATATAATTGCAAATGTTTAAAATTTATCACCCTTACCTTCTTGATTGTGTCATTAATGATCACTTTGTTGATTGATTGAACATTTTCCTTGAAGCATTTTTACCTTTCCATCAATTTCATTGGTCTTATTTAAATGAGTTTTCTCAAAGTGTATTGTCTTGCCACAATATTGACAAGTATTCTTATTTGTATCCTTCCTGTCTAAATTTTGACTATTAGTCAACTAATTCCTTTTACTAATTGGAGCATCATGATTTGATCACTATATTCTCCATGTCTTCTTTACCTATTTTCATCTTGACATCTTTCCCTGTATTGTTTATAACCATTTACCTTAATCATGTGGCATTATTTCTTTCTATCAAGCTTATGTTCATTAATCAACTTTCATGTGCCCTAATCAATATAGTTCAAAATGAAATGAAGCTATAGTCATTTCCATATTCTTTTGTCGCGGTCCAATTTGCATAGAATGTTGAGTAGAAAACATCGTAAGGTGTTTTCAAATTCATTAGAACTAATTCAATTAAGTGGCCTTCGTTCTTTAGGAAGTATTTTAAAAATTCACCTAGTTTCAACTAATTTTCCTTAACACAAACCAAATAATACTCAATCCTTTTAAAAAGTAGAGGTTCTAAAGAGATTTTAACAATTCATCACGTTTCATAAACTACCTTTCATCAATCTTATTAAATGAATTTTTATTTTCTTCTAGACTTCATTTGAATAATTTAACCCATTGATATGGAACTCGATATCCCTTAAGATATAATTTGTCATATCACCTACAATGTTATCCTTCTTTTCATTGATAATTTTTTTTTTTTTTAATTACTACATTGCTATTCTCTTGATTAATGTCTCTATATATGATTCCCACATACCATAGTTGTGCTCATTGAGAACCATAGTCTTATGTTGGGAACTCATCTTCCATTTACAAATCTTAATCCATAACCCACAAGTCCAACCAAGTCTATTCCTTCAAAGATGTCACTTGTCAAGAATTCATTAACATCCGTAGTTTTATTGTGCTATGATATCATTCAAATTCCTTGCAACAAATAGAACCAGGCTAGTATATTTAAGTCTTAGAGATTTAATGTAATGTTGGAAAACATTATAGAATTATATAAATGATAATTCAAGAAGAGAGGGTGGTGTTAATAAACATAATTATAAAATTGAAGTACAAGTAACACCATAAGAATCACAAAACATTCACCAAAATTTAGTGATAGATCAATCTATGATATCAGATATATATTGATGAGAATGTGATCAATTTTCTTTGATATGGTTCTCTCTGATCACCCAATTTAGCCCCAAAGTAGTTAATTTTTTTTCCATTTTGAGCTTCTTTTGTGCAAAATCATGTATAAACAACCTCGACGAGACCACCTTAGTTAATTCAGTTTGACAAGTCAAAAACCTTTATAGGTGACTAGTCAATCACACATTCAACCATTACCTCATGACCCAAATCACTTCAATTAAATTCAATATTGGGTTTCACCTTATGTTTTAACAACAAACATGACCTTAGCATGAAGTTATGCTCTTAACATAATGATGAAGACATCATCAACATGCAATTATTTTATATATCATAGTTATGTGATAATGGCTTTCTTCTTATCCAGATAATGCTTGTGAAACAAGGGAAGCAAAGCTACTTATACTTAATTGGATGTATCATTATGTAATTTGATGTAGTTAAGAGTTGTCTTGCAATCGCTATGGTTGACATCAAGATTTTCCACTTAAAGAATGTTTAGTCCTTTCTTGATTTGTCTTAGAGATAACTTTTTTCTTGTTCAAGAGCGATCATAACATAAAATAGTAATATGTTATGGACATGCCACCATCCTCCATGATCTCAATAGGTCAATTTCAATGACAAGAAATAAGTATCTTATGAAAATAGATCCAATAAACTCAATAAAGACAAAATCCACACAAGTCAACTAAATTACCCGTGCCACAAACCATTCACATTGAATTGTAATCTCAACATAAAGTAATAAACTTAAAATCCATATATATATATATATATATTTATATTACAAATTCTTTAGTGAATTAATCTCACTCTTATCATCATATAAATTATAAAGGATGATCTTTAAAGTTTTTAATTAAATAAGATTTATTATTATTTATATCATTACATATTTTTTAATGTTTAATATTACATAGATGGTTTTTGCTTTTAGCAGTCTCCCTTTTTAATGAATATCATCATTGTATGGACAATTATGCATTCGAAATCAATTTTTGCAAGGGTCAGCTGTACACCGAATCATTTTTACAAGTACCATTAAATATAAGTCTTCTCCAACATATCAACCAGACATGTATTAAATGTTTTATTGATTTAAATTTTCGAATAAAGTGAGGCTCCAATAACGCTTTCAAATCGCCAACTAATCACCGATTAAAAAAGACCTTATTTGTATATTAAAAGATAAAAAAAAAATGTATTCCTTATATTTAACATTAAGTTCTGAAGAGAAATTTTTAAATCGAACTAAATTAATATGGGAGCCAAACCAAAACTAACGCTATATATTGTAGTATAAAAATAAGGCAAGCACCATACATTGGACAGAAAAATATGGATAAATTAAGCACCGTTTATAAGACAAAGGATATGGGAAAAATAACTTACACCTTCATTGATGATAAAGGTTGAAAATGAATTAGATTATATATTAGAGAAGTTAGGAGAGGAAACTTTGATAGTTATTCAATCACAAAATACAATGAAACATATCGGTGAATGTGGTGAATGTTGAGAGGCATTAACGCACTCAATTACCTATACTATTAATACTTATCAAAAGATATATGGGTATAGCTAAGGCACAATTGTTTCCATATTTTATTTTGTATTATTCAAAAATTTTAAATGTTTTCTTTTCATTAGTCAAATGTTACCAAAACCAAAGAATATTTTTCATTTCAATTTACTCTTGGCCAATCATAAAATAAAACTTCCAAACTTAAAAACTCCAAAAGCATTTTTCTTTGCTAATTTTTTTAAATTAATAATTAAATTTTCACAATCAAACTTTAAGAGTATAAGATATTTTTTCTAATTAATGGATGGTTCAAGGATTTTTACCTTAAATTGTATAGTTACTTGCAAGAAGGTATTAATGATACAAATAGGCGTGCAAGAAGGTATTAATGATACACATAAGCATACACCATACAGCAAGTTGGTTTTTATTCAATCTTGTTTGGGTGTTAGTTGCTTCCAAGTAGCTATTAATGATACAAATAAGCATACACCATATAGTAAGTTAGTTTTTATCCACCTTGTTTGTGTGTAATTACACTTCCTATTTTTTTTTATTTAAATTATCTCTTCTTTATAATCAATAGTCTTAAACTTTCTAGTTGTAACTCATAAATTTTAATAATTACAATTTCGATGCAAATCACATAGGTAAGGGGAGAGGTTGACATAGTCAAAACATGTATTAGTATACGTCTATATATTATTGTTAAGTTTAGAATTTATTGCATTGTCCTCTTATTTCCTTTATTGTGCATCATTTATAATTATTAATTTTTCGTCATTGAAAAATTATGACTTTTGTGTATAATTTTCTCAATATTTTAAAAAATTGTTTTTAATTAATTTTTATGTTCCTTATTCCTAAGCAATTTACCATATACAGAAAAATATTTTGAGAAAGATTAAATATTATCCATAAAATCTTTTGTAGTACTTTTTATACATCTAGATGATACCCCTTAATATTATATCTATCAATCATCTTTTCTGTAAGGCCATGGGATCTTAGCTTGGGAGTACAAACTTCCACCACAATTCGAATCAGGTAGGAAAGACTATCGGTATGAATGAAGAGACAAACATCTTCATATAGTGGGGAGGTGTGGTTCCTTGGATACACAACGTGCCAAGGGATGACTCCACCCAAGGTGCCTTGCATCACAAGTTAGATGACAAACAATGTAGTGAAGAGTTGAGGGCATGACTCAGACTATCCACCAAATAGAAGAATTGGCTAAGGCATGGGGGGAGCACTTAAGAGAGTCGACCTAACTCACCTAATGTGTGCATGCACCCAATAGGACGAGTCAGTTTGATGGATGGGGTGCGTCGAAAGGAGGGGCACAATAAGGTTGGGAGCATTGGTCCCAAGGGCACGACGATGGAGAGTGCATGGGTTCATTTGTTCAATTGGGTCCGCGAAGGGGCACGATGATTCATTTGGACATGGGTTTGAGAAGGGGCACAACACACCCAAAGGACGCGACAATTCACGTGGTGAGATTTGGAGAGTCTATAAGAGAACAAGGGTGCACAACCACGGAATGAAAGTTTGGAAAAACTTAGAGGAAAGGGGAGCTCTACAATTCTAAGGTAGACAAACAGGAGGAGCTCCCTCAAGGAGCCACGTTTCTCCACTCCGAGAGGACTTGTGCTTCCTTGAGTAGGTGTCCAATAAATATAGCCTAGAAAATCTATCTTGGGAATATTTTGGAAGTCTGGAAACGAAGTTATGTGGAGGCATGTGTGAGGTAGAACTAAAATCTGTGAAGTTTGTGGAAACTAAGAGGTGGAATCTATGGAAATGAAGAGACAACGAGTCTATTGTTGGAGGCACGTCTAAGGTGCATTGTAGCTGGTTGTGGAAATGATCACGATGGAGAGTCTTGGTGATGATCTTTCTATGAGTGTCTTAGTGTGTAACACCCATGTTTCCCCCAACTTGTAAATATAACTATAACTTGCCAAAAGATTGTAGCAAACTGAATATGTGTGAATGTTGGATTTGATGAAACCTTTTGTTATAAAATGTAATGTATGTATTTCTGTTAATTAATTAAAAATGGATAATGTTTCATAATTGTTGAAGGGGGTTTGGCAAGGTAGATCATGATTCTATGAGAGAGATGGTGAGGGAAACCAAAAATGGATGAGATGACCCCCACCAGACCGATACCTTACTAGATTTAATTACTTAGACTGAGAATAGTCCTCTCACCCAGAAATGAATTACCAGTTAGGTTGGTAGTTGGAAAATTTGTAATGTCCCCACTTTGGGACATCATCACAGGGAAGAGACTTACGATCACCAGAGTAGCCACATGGATGTTATAGTGAGTACATGAGTATTTGAGAAGCATTGTGGGGTCCATCTTGCATTGATGATCATATTCCATCATTATGATCCATTCCACACAAGTTGGCTTTGGTTTCGTTGCATTCTGACGATTCCCATGATTTTGACTATTTTGAGCTATAAGTTAATTGAAATCATTGAAGAGGTCATTTTGGGCACATTACTTGGACGAACCTCTCAGTGTAATAGCTCATTGGAATCGGGAGGAGAAACACTACGGAATGGGATATCTAGAAGTGAATTTCAGTGGCCAGGGAAGCCACAAGGAGAGATAAGGATCTTTTCAGAGGTAAAAAGGTTAATTAATTAATTAAAGTGATTTAATTAATTAATTAAATATTAATAAAATGAAAGTCACTTTGGAGGGACAAGGTGAGCCAAAAG
>ML795804.1:255479-280075 GCA_009831015.1 Picea engelmannii
GTGCACCATCTTTGGAGAGAGATTCATTGTAGGAGATTGGTAGGGCCGTTGAGGATTCTATCACTTGGGTTTTCATTGCAGGGCCTTGGACATCAGATCTAGTGCTTTCTGAGACAGTTTTATGGCTCAGATTATTTCTTGAGTAGTGGGGCGAATTAAAGAGAAGGAGGGCATTTTTGAGATCTAGATCTAGTTCGTTTGGAGGGGTTACACTTCATATCTGACCCCGAGACTTTACCTAGTGACTTGCAGTGCCTCGATCTATATTTATGGAGAGTTTCAGAGCATTTGGAGGCATCCTTCAGCAGGGCCGAATTATCTAGGGTTTCAGTCATCCAATGGGGCATACCATTCAGTGGGGATTTCAGATCTACAGAGATTGAGAGGGATCTTGGAGATTCGGTCACCTGGGTTGTTCTTACCATCACCCGATCTATCAGTTGGCATATTTATTAGGGTGATTGGACACTTTTGGCAGCAGGGCCGAGTTATTGAGGGTTTCAGCCTTCTATTGGAGCGTGGCATTCTTCAGCTGGAGAGTTTGGCATTCAGATCTTCTTGTATTGATCTTCATTTCTCATTCAGCCTTTGGAGGCATATTTTATATTAGTGGGAGAATTTTGTAGAAGCTCTTATCTATTGTCTATCTTCTTGGCCATCTGTTGAGCATGCCAGATGGACATCTTCATTGTAGCAGGTTTCTCTATTTTATGAATAAAGAAGAATTGAGATGTTTTGTCTTGTCTATCTTATTGCATATGGTTGAGGTATGTTCCATGGTTATCTCTTTCTGGTATTTGCTGCATACACACATATAAACACACCTAAAAGGTATATCAACAAAGTGTTTGACGAAACACCACAACCAGGATAAAGTTTTAAAAGGACACCAAAACAGTGATGATCCTTGCATAATCGCTTCGGATCATTACAAAATCCCTCCTCAAGAGTTAATGAGGAGATGGGTAGAGTACCCATCTGTAAGGCTTCCAAAACTAACCGTGAGTTGGGGATTCACACCCATGCAATCTTGTTAAGGAAGGAAATAAAGGAGGAAATTTGTTGACGGAGGAGATCTACGAAGAGATGAGTCAAGAGACCATTCTTTCAGAAATAGAAGAGTGCATGCATCTCTCTAGTTCATGAGAGAACTGAAAAACAAGCTTGTTCTAGGTGCAAGAATTTTCTTGCATTGTTTTCAATCCTAGCTGATAAACGAGGTTGTAGAGAACATGAGTCATTGTGGAAGTACTCGTTGCAGACCCCCTTTCTTGGTAGAGAGAGAACCATCTTGCCAAGTTCCTATGGGAGGACGGGAGTAACCTCCATCCCTGACTGTCACTGAACAAGAAAGGAGAGTCTCTCTCAGAGCATCATGTTATAGCTAACGGGTGGCCAGTGGTAAATCCATTCAGGAGTGGTTGTGCCTACGGTTTGGTAGAAACAAGCACCCCTCTCTGTAGTTGCTTCACGAATTTTGGTTTCCTGATAAGTATTAATATGCTCTATATGCTAGAATTGAAATGATGGTTGAATGTATGTGTCTATAACTAAAAATTGTATTGTATTATTACAGTAGAATTTCTTATTGTTTTTATGGGAACCCATGATTTTGAATGGTTTATGTTTGCTTAAGATTAACAACTAGAAATCTATGAGACGTCGATCTATAAAAAAATCTGAAAATAAGTTTTCCAATCCCTGGATTGATTTGAAAATCCTTAAGGGAATTTTGACGAACGATTGGTCTCGCAAGATAAGAATCAGGGAAGACTTCATTGGGATGTTTTAGTCTTGTTGATCCATCAAAGGGCACCTTTCTCTATTTGAGAATTTAATCTCTTTGAATGGGAGGCACTCCCTTCAAACCAGTCGTCCAAGAGACCACGATATCATGGCCACATCCTTAACCAAATCACGGCTAAGAATTGGATGTGGAGCCCCGAGACTTGTTTGAGAATCCATATGACCAAGACCCAAAAACCCTTCTCTAGGCTTGAAAGGAGCGAAGATATTCTGGATTTAAAACTCAGGGATTTCGAAGCTCTAGGGCATATGAATTCACAACCCTAAAAAATAATCAAAGGAAACCTGGTGGTTCGGTTACTGGCGAGGTTGACCAACATATGTCGTTTTCCCAAACCATGACTATGGAATTTGTCCCACCATTAAACCCTAACCCACTTATCGATAGTGAAGTAAAGTGAGTGGTATATCTAAGGGCCATTAGGGTCTTTCCTAATCGATATATCTATGTCCTGGTCACTCCGGTGTCGACCAATTCGGGAGAAAGGGAGTGTTAAGCAGGTGAAACCCCTGAACGTGGAACTCATGAAGTGACGAGGACCATATATATGAGGTTTCTTCGAGATCTCTCATGACCGTTGGATCTATGTCGCGGTTAGTCCAGTGTTGACCAATCTGGGTGAAATGGGGTGTTAATAGGAGGGAACACCCAAACTTCGAAGTCACAAAGTGACGAGGACAACTGATACGAGGATCATTTGGGACCCCCTTTAATTTTTATATCCAGACCATGGTCATCCCATCGATGACCACTATGAGAATAAAAAGGAAGTCACACAATGGATTCTCTGAACATCGAAGTCACGAAGTAATAGAGGTCGTAGATTTATGGATTTACATGGACACATATCGACCATGAGATCTAAGGGTTGTTGGAAGTTTTTCAGTCCGGAGTGACGTGACATGTTGATGTCACCCAGGGTGATGTGGATAGACGTTTGACATGCCATGTGTCACCTTGAATTGTTCTTTTCGCAAACCCTAGGTGCCCATTAGAATGCGACATGTGTCACCCACTGATGGGGTTTTGTGTCATCTATGCGTTGCCACATGTTATCCCCCTAGCACATATTCGCTTAGACTATTAGTGGGTGGAGTACTCAGGACCCACCTATACTTGCCTCTGCATTAAATACACCATCACCTGTATGGGTGGACCCTTGGGAGTCTTGGATTTCATAACTCTGGAGGTTTGGGGTGTAGTACCTTAGATAAGATGAAAGGGCCAAAGGCCAGAGCCATGTGGCTAGATTTTAGGGTCCTTTGATAGTTTGAGATTTCAGGACTCTGGAGGATATGTGCGTAGAAATAAAAAGGGGCGTTCAATGCTGAAGTGCCAAATGACGAATTTCCTTAAGAATATGTGTTAAACGAGGATGAGGTTCCACCGTTGGATTTGACAGTCAATGGAATCCCACCATAGATGCAGGAACACTGGGAAATCTTCGAGACTTCGGGGGAACTTGGGATGATACGAATGAGATGGACCTACATGGACACCACATGGCCCTTGACTAATAATGCTCGAAGAGCTTTGGAAGGGCGTTTCTCCCAATCCATAGCTATGATTGGAACAATGTAGCAGTTGTTATATAGATCTTAATGAGAAGAAGAGGATGAAGATCTCGTGGAAAGTATTTGAGATGATTAAGGAAAGTGGAAATTTGATGCCCCATCCCTAAAAAGAGTACTTATAGGTCGGGTGTGTTACAAATTAGTACGAGAGCAGGAAATAAACACTTGGACTGCTTGGGCTCATGAACGAGTCACTTAAGATTATTGTCATATAACTTTTAAGGGTAGCACCCTCCCCTACTCCTTTCATAAGAGACCTAATTAAGCCATTGTTGAAGAGAGGAATTAGACTTTCTACTGTTGTTTTATGATTCGAAAGTCTGAATTGTGTCTTTTTAGTGTTCCAAATAAAGAAGTTGACTTCACCTTATAAATTGTATGTATTCTTCCTAAACTAGTAGGTAATTAACTAACATAAAATGTTTTATCAACACTCAAGCCGTTAGTGGACAGCAGGAAAACTACAACGTAAAGGATGGTGACACAACATGAGTTGGGGACAATCTCCCACAATCGAGAGGAAGATTATGATGAGAGGAGGGTGGTGGAAACCCCTCCATATTTAGCCGAAATAGTAAGAAGCCTCATGGAAAAATTACAAAGCTGTAAGGTTGACAATGAAAGGATGATAAAAGAACAAGAAAAAAAATTGAAATTAATGCAGTCCTACTACAAATCCTATCATATATACAAAGGAAACTACAACATGGACCAACATGGAGTCACATGGACAGACACCATACTAAGAAAAATCAAATTCCACCTGAGATACAAAATCATGGTCCATAAAGTACCCACACAAGGAGGAGCACGTCAAGGAAGGCCCAACGTGGAGCCAAGAGACACTCAATGGAAGAATCTTCTGGTGAGGAAACTGACAACTCCAATGAATATTATAGTAGCAAAACTATTTCACATTCCTAGAGGAAAAGAAAGAATAGGAAACATTAAAAGACCCATAACCCTGAAGAATTTAAGAAAGCCAAACCACCCACTTTCGATGGATAAATTAAGAAGGGGGAAGAGGTAGAAGTTTGGATACTAGGCTTGAAGAAGTACTTAAGAGTCCATGACTACTCTGAAAACTTAAAAGCTCGAATAGCCATTTTCAACCTAAATCGAAAGGCCTCCATTTTGTGGGAGGACCTTAGGAATGTTAAAGGAATCCATGAGAAGGATTTGTCTTTGAAACAATTCGACAAATACTTCAAGAAGAAGTATCTTTTAGAAAAATAATTTGATGGGAAGACCAAGGAGTTCTATGAACTCATGTTAGGACAACTCACAATAGTTGATTATATAAACAAATTTCTTGAGATAATAAGGTATGTTCCCTACATAAAGGATGAAAAGGTAAAGATGCAATGATTTATTAGTGGACTTCATCAGTCCTTCCAGGACAGAATTGAATTTGATGAACCCAAGACCTTATAATATACTATTCGTAAGGCAAGGTATTTATATGAGCAATTCAATAATAAGACATAACCTCATGAGGACTAGAAGAATAAAGGTAATTCAATACTCAAAAAGAAGGGTTTTAAATCCTCAAGAATCAAGAACCATGGGAAAAGTTCTAAGGTGAGCCTTCCTACTAAAAGTGTATATCAACATAACTTCCAATCTGAGAGTGGTAATAAACCATTTGGAGAAGCCCTAGGTAATAATTATAACACAAAGATATAACCTTTGAAATGTTGGCATTGTGGAGAACAACGTATGTTGAGGGACTGTCCACATAGGCAAGAACAATAGGAGGGTATACAACATCCAATAGGTTACCACAGTCAATGTTGTGGCGAGGGGAATGCCACAAATATATGCATCCTTGGATAATAGACAAGCTAACCACCAAGCTTCAATGGTGTAGATGGAAGGTATGATTTCCAACCAACTATTTTCCAATTTAATTGACCCTGGTTCTAATCTGAGTTATGTTTCCCCTCAAACTATTGAGAAATGTAAATTGCATCGAGTAAAACATGATAATTCATAGTTGGTACAACTAGCCAATGAGACCAAAAGAAAGGTAACATAGGTCATACCGACATGCCAATTCATTATGAATGGATTACCCACCCAGACAACCCTAAACATGCTCCCTTTAGGATCTTATCATCTGTTGATTGGAATGTATTGGTTGGTCGTCGATGAAAACAAGTTGGATTGTTGCAGTAAAACTTTAGAGTGTGAATATGAAGAAGGGAGAAAAATAACCCTACAAGGGGTTCAAAATCATGTGTCAGTGATACAAATATCATCCCTTCAACTAAAGAATTATTGTAGAAAAGGGTATCCTTTGTATGCAATACAAGTGTTGAACTCCATTGAAAACAATAAACCAAGCCTAGAGGACCATCCCATATTAAGTGAGTATCAAGATGGTTTTCTAGAATAGGTACTAGGTCTACCTCCCAGAAGAGATATTGACTTTTCAATGGAACTTGTACTATGAGCAGTGTCAGTGTCTAGAACACCCTATAGAATGAGCACACTAGAGCTAGTTGAACTCAAACTACAACTAAAGGAGATGTTGGACAAAGGCTACATTCGGCCTAGTGTGTCTCCATGGGGAGCACTAGCCTTTTTTGTGAAAAATAAGGATGGCACACTCAGGTTGTGCTTATAATATATATAACTCAATAAGATGACTATTAATAATAATTATCCCTCACCAAGGATTGATGACTTGTTTGACAAATTAAGGGGTGATACAATTTTTTCCAAGATTGATTTAAGGTATGGATACCATCAGGTCCAAATTGAAGATGAAGACATCCACAAAACAACCTTTAGGACAAGATATGGTGACTATGAATTTGTGGTGGTGCCAATTGGGCTTACTAATACACCAACAAATTTTATGTGCTTAATGCATAATGTACTCACTAAGTTTCTGGATAGATTTGTTCTAGTTTTCATTAATGATATCCTAATATATTCTAATAATAGGGAAAAACATGAAGAACATCCCAATCTAGTGCTTCAAGTGCTAAGAGAACATTAACTCTTTCCTAAGTTTAGTAAGTGTAACTTTTTCCAAAAACAAGTCCATTACTTAGGCCATGTTATCTCTGAAGAAGGAGTGGCAATTGATCCTAATAAGATCAAATCCATTATGGATTTTTCTACCCAAAAGGATGTATCTGATATAGATCCTTTATGGAGCTAGTAGGATATTATAGAAGGTTCATAAAGGGATTCTCCAAGATTGTTTTCCCAATCAACCCCCTTCAAGAAAAGGGTGTTAAATTCATTTGGAAATCAGAATGTGAAGAGAGATTCCAAGAACTAAAATACCTTCTAACCAATGCACCTATGTTGAAGATTGCAGACCCAAACAAGGACTTCCTTGTGCGTATAGATTCCTATAAGGAAGGGCTCAATGGAGTCCTTATGCAAGAAAGACATGTGATTTGTTATGAATCCAGAAAATTGAATGAACATGAAATCAAATATGTGACCCACGATTTGGAGTTGGCTTCCATAGTACATGCTTTAAAAATGTGGAGGAATTACCTCCTAGGTAAAATATTTGTGCTTATGACATACCATAGTGGGTTGAGATATTTGTTTGATCAACCAAAACTCAATCCTAGAAAAGCTAGATGGATGGCTCTCCTTAGTGAGTTTGATTTTGAAATAAAACATATAAAAGGAAAATAAAACAAGGTGGTTGATGCCCTTATTAAAAGTATGAAAGTAATTCACTTAGCAGTTGTAAGCACTTGTGAATCAGATGTCAAGGAGAGAATCAAAAGTACACAAGAAACAAATGCATTTTTCAAGACTGTGAAATCATACTTAGAGCAAGAGCCCTCAGGGATAAAGTATGAGGGTTATCAATTGTTGAATGATGGCCTACTAACTTACAAATGTATGTTGTATATTCCAAATTTTGACGACTTGAGGATGTTCATAATGGATGAACTACACAAAATACCATATACCAGACATCATGCTTATGAGAAGATGATCTCAACCACTAGGAAACTATTTTATTGCCCCAGACTGAAAAATTACATAGCTGATTACTTAGCTAAATGTTTGGAATGCCAACAGGTTAACGCAAAGCACCGACATCCATCATGGATGTTGCAGCCCCTGACAATTCCAAAATGGAAATGGGAAACCATCTCCATGGATTTCATCATAGGGTTACCAAAATCAACCAAACAGAATGACACCATCATGGTAGTTGTGGACAAACCAAGCAAGGTTGCTCATTTTATTCTCGTAAAATCGAATTGTAAGGAAATAGATACTACTGGTATTTTTAGGAAAGTAATATTTAGACTACATGGTATTCCTAAGAAAATCATATCCGACAGAGATACAAAGTTTATTTCAAACTTTTTGAGATCTTTGTTTGTTCGTTTTGAAACTAAATTAATTTTTAGTACAACCTATCACCCTCAAACTGATGGGAAGACAAAGAGGGTAAACCAAGTGTTAGAGTACATGTTAAGGATGCATGTAATGCATCATCCCAAGATGTGGGGAGACTATCTACCACTGGTAGAGTTTTCTTATAACAATGGTTATCAAGAGTCATTAAAGATAAGCCCTTTTGAGGCCCTCTATGGTAGACAATGCAATATTCCAATCAGATGGAATAACCTAGTAGAAATAATTACGATCGACATAGATATGCTAAGGAAATGGAACAACAAGTAATTCAGATAAAACAAAATTTGAAAATAGCTCAGGATAGACAGAAAATCTGTGCAGACAGAAAAAGGAATTCTAGAGAGTTCAAAGGAGGGGATCATGTTTATCTCCAAGTTAGGCCCAGGAAAATTTCCTTGAGAATGGGAGCTTGTGCCAAGATGGCACCTCTGCATTGTGGACCCTTTTAAGTTTTGGATAAATTGGGACCTGTAGCATATAGACTAGCGCTTCCTCCCAGAGAGACGACACATAACATTTTCCACATTTCGTTACTCAACAAATATGTACATGATTCTAATCATATAATTGATCGGTCTATGATTCAGGTGGAACAAGAGGGAAAATTCTTGCCATAACCACAATGCATAATAGACAGGAAGGAAATCCCAAACAGGAACAAAACCATTGCACAGGTCAAGGTGCAGTGAAAACACTTTGGTCCAGATGAAGCTACAAGGGAAATGAAGGATTCCATGAAACAAGCATACCAATTTTTGTTTACTTATGTACATACATATCACATCATTAGATAGAACATCGAAGACAATGTTCCTTAAGGGGGATGGGATTGTAACACCCTTCTTTCCCCCAGCTTGTAAATATAACTATAACTTGCCAAAAGACTGTGGTAGACTGAATATGTGTGAATGTTGAATTTGATGAAGCCTTTCGTTATAAAAGGTAATGTATTTATTTATGTTAATTAAATAAAAATGGATAGTGTTCCATAATTGTTGAAGGGGGTTTCCCAAGGTAGATCATGATTCTATGAGAGAGATATGGTGAGGGGAACTAGAAATGGTTGAGATGACCCCCACTAGACTAGTACCTTACTGGATTAAATTACTTAGACCTAGAACAATCCTATGACCCATAAATAAATTACCAGTCAGGATGGTAGCTTGAAAAGGCCTCCTCGAGAGTTAAGGAGGAGATGGGAAGAGAACACATCTGTAAGATTTCCTCACCTCACGACGAGTTGGGGATTATCACCCACACAATCTTGTTAAGGAAGGAAAGAAAGGAAGGGATTCGTGGGAAGAGGAGATTTGTGAAGAGATGAGTCGAGAGACCATTCTTCTAGAAAGAGAAGAGCACATGCAACTCTCTAGTTTAGGAGAGAACTAAAAAAACAAGATCGTTTTGGGTGCAAGAAGATGTTGGCAGTGTTTTTAGTCCAAGCTAATAAATGGGGTCGTAGAGAAGAAAAATGACTATGGAAGCACTTGTTGTAGACCCTCTTGCTTCGTAGAGAGAGAACCTTTTTTCAAAGTTCCTATGGGAGGAAGGGAGTAACCTCCATCTTTGACTGTCACTAAACAATAAAGGAGAGTCTCTCTTAGAGCATCATGGTCTAGCGAGGGGTTGGCCAGTGGTAAATCAATTCAGGAGTGGTTGTTCCTATGGTTCGGTGGAAACGAGCACCCCTCTTAGTAATTGCTTCACAATTTTTGGTTTTCTGATAAGTATTTTTATGCTATGTATACTAGAATTGAAATTATGGTTGAATGCATGTTTCTATGACTAAAAACTGTATTGTGTGATTAAAGTAGAAATGATTATTGTTTTTATGGGAACCCATTCTTCTGAATGGTTTATTTTTGCTTACGCTTAGCATCTAGAAAGATATGAGATGTAGATATGTAAAGAAATATAAGAATATGTTTTTTGATCCCTCGATTGATTCGAAAGTCCTTAAGGGAATTTCTCCCAAGGATTGTTCTCACAAGATAAGAATTGGGGCAAACTTCGTTGGAATGTTTTAGTCTCATTGATCTCTGAAAGGGAACCTTTCTCTGTTTTAGAATTTAAGCTCTGTGAATGGGAGGTGCTCCCTTCAAACCAGTTGTCCAAGAGACCATGGGCTCATGCCCATGACCTTAGCCAAATCACGGCTAAGAATTGGACGTGCATCCCCAAGAATTGTCCGAGGATCCATATGAACAAGACACGGGAACCCTTCGCTAGGCCCAAAAGAAACGAAGCTATTCTAGATTCATAACTACAGGAGTCCGGAGCTTCAAGATGTATGAATTCACAAACCTAGAAAACAACAGAAGGAAACTTGTTGTTTTAGTTTCCAATGAGGTTGACCGACATCTAGCATTTTCCCTAACTGTGACTGTGGAATCTATTCCACCATTAAACCCTAACCCACTTATAATTCATGAAGTAATGGGAGATGTAGATCTAAGGGCCCTCAGGGTATTTCCTAATCGTTAGATCTACGTCACGGTTAGTTCAGGGTTGACCACTCTAGGATAAGGGGTGTGTTAAGTGGGTGAAACCCCTGAACATCGAACTCATGAAGTGACGAGGACCATAGATTTGAGGTTTCTTCGAGATCTCTCATGACCATTTGATCTACGCCACAGTCAGTCCAGTGTTGACCACTTCGGGTGAAATGGGGTGTTAAGAGGAGGGAACCCCCGAACGTCGAAGTCACGAAATGACGAGGACTGTTGATCTCAGCATCATTCAAGAACCCCTCTGACTATAGATCCAGACTGTGGTCAACTCAGTGTTGGCGACTCGGGGAATAACAAGGAAATTACACAATGGATTCCCTGAACATCGAAGTTACGAAGTAACGCAAGACGTAGATCTATGGATCTACTTGGACACATCTCAATCGTGAGATATAAGGGGTGTTGAAAGGCTTTCAATCCGGAGTGATGTGGCATGATGATGTCACCCAGGATGATGTGGACACACGTTCAACGTGCCACGTGTCACCTTGAACTGTGATTTTTTCAAACCCTATTTGGCCATTAAAATGTGACATGTGTCAACCACTGATGGGGACACATGTCATCTCTTCCTTGCAGCGTGTCACCCCCTGGGACATATTCTCTTGGCCTATCAGCGGGTGGAGTACTCAAGACCCACCTATCCTTGCCTCTACATTTAATACGCCGTCGCGTGTATGGGTGGAACCTTCGGGAGTCTGGGATTTCGAAACTCTGGATGTTTGGGGTGTAGTATCTTAGATAAACTGAAAGGCTCAAAGGCCAAAGCCACATGGCTCGATTTCGGGGTCCTTCAATACTTTAGGATTTTGGGACTCCAAGGATATGCATGTAGAAAGAAAAAAGGGCATTCAACACCAAAGTGTTGACCGCGGAATTTCCCTCAAGTGTTTTTTTTAAACGAGGATGAAGTTCCTCCATTTGATTTAATGGTTGATGGACTCCCACCATAGATGTAGGAATGATGGGAAATCTTTGGGACTTTGGGGGAACTTGGGATGTTACGAATGAGACATTCCTACATGGATACCACGTGTCCCTTGACTAATAATGCCTGAAGAGATTTCAAAGGGAATTTCTCCCAATCCAAAGGTCCTATTTGAACAAGGTAGAAGTTGTTAGATAGCTCTTGATGAGAAGAAGAGGATGAAGATCCCAGGGAAAGGATTCAAGATGATCAAGGAAAGAACAATTTTGATGCCCCATTCATACAAAGGGTACTTAGGGGCTAGTTGTGTTACACAGTGAGGTGAGGCGATTCCTTTGACTCTACCTTATTGTAAACTAAGTCGGAAGTGCTCATGTTTTAATTGTTTCACATGTAACAAGACTTATCTTGGTGCTAGGCACAATTTGTTCTTACTTCACTATACATGTGTTTTTCTTTAGTTTGTTCCATAGTTCTCTTGTTTTCTCATGTATATATACTTAAAAATGACTACGTGTTAAAGTAGTTAACGAATGTATAAGTATAGAAGAGTTGCACTAGAGTAGGAGTGTGACTGGTCGGTAGCCCAAAACAATGTATAGGTATTATCTAGGTGAAGAGGCATAGTCTGGATGAAGTAAAGTTTGTATTGCCAAGAAACCAAGCATGAAATATTGCGGTGTTGCATGCCCTCAAGAGGTGAACCATCAGAAGGAACAATGTGGGGACATGAAATATGCTATCAGAGCGAATTGATTGCATATAATTTTGCAAAAGGGTTTGGGAGTATCTCTTCACCAATATCTTGATGATATATGGTATCATAGAAAATGTTAAAGATGTTTTTTTGCGAAGGGAGTTCAGTGGTAACATTCACAGACTTGGTGAATGGTTTGGCGCAGTGAACTTGTTCATTGAAGACTTTGCATCAGACTTAGGACAAAGGTTCAATTGATGGTGTAATTTCAGGGTTGATTTGGGTGCACACCTTGTGCAGACCGAGGGCATAGTTATCATGAAACAAATCACTTGGACATGGTGGGTGATTGCAGAACTTGTTGCGGACTTGATCTCAGAGGAAAACTTGGTTGGTTTTATTCGTTATCGAATTCAGTATCCGGCCTCTTATGCAAACCTTGGAGACACTGAGTGTAAATTTCATTAGGAGAACTGATGACTTCATTAAGGAATATATATGTAGGACCTATTGAATGACTTGTCATAGAAAATAACCGTATAAGTGATCAAAGAAGCGAAACATAGAGGGTGATCATAGAAGTGATTGTGAAGGGGTAGCATTTTTGGGATGCAACAAGGTGAAGCACTTGGGTGCATTGGTTAAACTAGGGTGACCTAGAGTATCTCCGCAGTAGCTAGTTGGTTTGACACATTTCCATCATGACATCTTTGTGTCGTGCATTGTCGAGAACAATAGTTGATTTGAGTTGGGTTGTTGGATGATATTTCAACCTTCATATGAGGTATCTCTTCGCAGAGTTGTGATAGTCAATTAGGAGTTGTATGACTTGACAATTGAGTGGTGGATGCATGGTCCCTTGAAGAAAAATTTGTTAAGGTATAGAGATGGAAAGACATTGCAGACAAGATTTTTCGAATGCATGTGAAGTTTTTCACTTAGATGGATTTCTGAAGTGGATGGATGGACTCAGATTTGTATCACAACATACAATGGTTGAGGTGATTTCATCTGAAGAGTCGATTTATTGGGAGAAAAGGTCCAAGACAATAGGTTTAGAACATGGTTGTAGCAAACGATGTCATTGGAAAGGTATGGTTGGCTTGAGTTCTTGCATTTTCCAAGTTTTGCAATGTGTTCTTTGAAAAAAAGGTAGATAATTTGGTGGTTCAATTTCATTTCATTTATGTGCTGAGAACCTACAAACTTGAGGGTGACTCAAGAGGTGTAGACTCGAAGAAGTCTTGTAGCCGTTTGGGATGCCTTGGTTGGGTGAACATGCAAAGAGCTTGGGAGACCTACTTGGATTAGTCCTATGGTGGGCTTAGGTAGGTTTGGATGCATCTGTGGTGGTGGTTTCAGGAAAATTCCTAACTCTTTGATGAGGTGCGTTGGACAGGTCATTGTCGTGAAGTGTGCAATCAGGTCTAGATATGATGAGTTCAAGACGTTGGATTAGGCGCCCTAGTGTTTGGTTCCTTAATCAAATTTGTTAAGTCAAGTGGTGACCTGATAATTGCGATGACAATGTCAAGGTATTGATTCTTGTAAGAGGGAAAGGAATTTTCTTTCCAAGAGACAAATGGAGTCTTTAAAGGAATTGACCAAGATCTATTGAAAATCAACCTGAATGGGTAGAGAACAAACCAAGTAACTTGGGTGGTGTTCACTTTCCTTTGGTATGGGATAAGTGATGAGGCAAAAAAAACCTTGGTACTTGTGGATGATTGTACAATGACTTGGAGATATGATGAGGTTCATTGGTTGGAGTTGAAAAAGTATTTGTTTGAATGCGCCTAAGGCATGAAAATTATTTGAGGTGACAAATTCTACTTGGAGAACTTTAGACAACTCATTGGGACATTTTAGGAGTGCCAACATGTCGGCCACACTCATCGTAGAATTCGATTTTCTTTGAGGTGACCTGGTGGAAGGAGGCGAGTTGAGGAATTTCCTTCGTTTGGAGGATTGTGTAGACAAGAAGATTGCAGCATGAAGAGATCACTTGGACTTGTGTGTTTCTCTTTCTTTGGGTATCATGGTTGGGGGTGAAGCCTAACCATTCCAAGGCATAAAGAGGTAGATTAAATAACATGGTCGGATGATGAAGTCGTGGGGAAAAGGAAATATAGACGTGCAATTCTTTGGGTAGATTGACTAACTCTTCCATGAGGAGGACAGTGGACACAATTTTTCCATAGAAGACTTTGTTTCAAAGTGACTTCATAGTGCAGGGAGGTGAGGGGTGACCTTTCCTTGGTCTGAGATCATTGTGTGGATGGAATGAATTGCAAAAGGAAGTGACCAATTTATGCATGAGGGTGTGTACACTCAAGAAGGGTGAAATTTGGAATGGCCATTAAACTAGTTCACAACTTGGGAAAAAACAACCAAATTACAAGGGGGTCAAGAGTACACACCCACCAATAGGTCTAAAATGAAACATTTATAAATTATGGAGGTTCTTCTTAATGATTATTAGATGATGGAAACAATGATGAGGAAAGGATGGAAACTTGCCTTAGTCTTTGGAGTTGGACAACGTGACAAATATGCAACATAAAATACTAAGTTTGGGCATGAGGATGTGCATATTCATGAATTGGGCATTATGGTTGGATTATCTACCCAACTAGTGAGAGACATGGGGGTCGATAGTGTGTAGAGACATGGTATACTCAGTTGAAGTAAGGGCACAATAGAAATATCACATGAGTTCAACACATAGGTGAAATTTTGAAGTGAAGTGGGCAACAGTCAATTGTAGCAGGTAACAACAACAATAGCAGAACCAAACAACAACAAGGAAAAAACATCAGAGTGAGAGAGTGCAACAG
The DNA here is from genome assembly GCA_009831015.1 of Picea engelmannii. Lineage (NCBI taxonomy): Eukaryota > Viridiplantae > Streptophyta > Pinopsida > Pinales > Pinaceae > Picea > Picea engelmannii. The sequence continues at coordinate 270,243 of ML795804.1, forward strand.
AGTTGGGTGGAGTGACCACATTGACTTAGGAAACAGATCATGTGAAGTTCGGAGAAGAAAATTTTGGTTTGAGGAAACTTGGGGTTTCCACTTTGACAAAATTTGGGGTTTCTGGTTGGCACGAAACTTTGGGTTTCTAGCAAAGGAACAAGTTTGGGTAGAGATTTGGAGATCACATATTTTTTGGATGTTGTTGAGGACAATAATAAATTGAGGTGGATGATGATGTAATTCCTTGGGATCTTTTCGCAGGCGTGCGCATGTCCACCATAGTCTGAATCGAGAAGGAAAGATGATTGATACAAATGAAGCGACATAGGTCTTCATATAGTGGGTATTTGGGGTTCCTTGGGCTCACAACATGCTAAGGGACGACTCCATCCAAGGTTCGTTGCAATACAAGTTAAATGAAGAACATTTCAGCGAATAGTTAAGGGAAATACTTGGGTGCTCCACCAAATGAATAAATCGACTAAGGCATGGAGGGTGCACTTAAGAGAGTTGATTCAATGGATGGGGCACACCTGTATGAGTGGTGCACCAAAGTTGGGTGCATTGGTCCCAAGGGGAATGACGAGTGAGATCACTTGGGTTATTTGGGTGACTGGGTCTGTGAAGGCGCACGACGATTCATTTGGACATGGGTTCACAAAGGGGAGTGACACCCCCAAAGGATGTGATGATTCACGTGGTGAAATTTGGAGAGATTATAAAAGAACAAGGGTGCACAACCAAGGAAGGAAAGTTTGGAAGAACTTAGAGACAAGGAGAGATTTTCTATTCTGAGGCAGAAGAAGAGGAGGAGCTCCCTCAAGGAGCTAAGTTGCTCCACTCTAGGAGAAATTGTGCTTCATTGAGGAGAAGGGTTCAACAAACAGATCCATGAAAATTTCTCCTGGGAAGATTTTGGCTAAGTATGAAAACGTAGGTATGTGGAGGAATGTGTGAGGAAAAACCAAAATATGTGAAGTCTATGGAAACGAAGAGGCATAGTCTGTGGAAATGCAGAGAAAAAAAGTGTACAGTTGGAGGCAGGTCTAAGGTGCACCACTGGTGGCTGCGAAGATGGTTACCACAAAGAGTCTTGGCGATGATCTGTGTACAAGTGTCTTGGTGAAGTGAGGCGAGTCGTTTGACTTCGCCCTATTGTAAACCGAGCCAATAGTGCTTATGTTGCAATTGTTTCACATATAAAAAGACTTATTCAGGTGTTAGGAACAATTCATGCCACCCAGACTATATATGTGTTTGTCTTTCATTTGTTCAACAATTCTCTTGGTTTCTCATGCATGTATGTTTAAAAATTACTAAGTGTTAAAGTAGATAACAAATATCTAATTATACGAGAGTTTCACTAGAATAGGGGTGTGACTCGTTGGTAGCCTCGAATAGATTATGGGTATGTTCTAAGTGAAGAGGCATAGTCCATATGAAGTAACCTTGGTGTTGCCAGGAAACCAAACCTGAAACATTGTGGTGTTGCACACCTCGATCCAAGACACGTTGTGGGGAGATGACACTTTCCATAATTCTATTACTAAATCATGGTTATATATCATAAGTTTCATATAATATATATTTGAATATGAAACAAGTGGGTAAAATATATAACCAAATACTTGCTCAAAGAAATTTGTTGTCCATTAAACTATAAATTGTTTTTTAATGAAAGTAACACCAATTCATCTTTAATAAATCCGATATATCTTTTAGCTTAGAGTACTCCAAAATTCTATACACCTCTTTACCATGAAGAAAATCTTAATTAATACTATGCTTAAATAACCCAAAATATCATTCATTTCAAATGACATGAAATTGATGTTATTAGAAATGCACATAGTTGTCTCTCTCTTTATTACTATTAAAAATATAAAAACACCAATGATAATAACGTATGTCTACTTACAACCACAACTAAATAATATATAACCCTTAAATTGTATCGTTTAAGAATTTGTGGAATGATTCCCTAATATTAATAGGGTTTCAACAACTTGTTACACTACCCTCAACCTTGATGACATTTCCTAAACTGGATTTATTATTTTATCCATGGACAAATTCGGCCTTTATGTTTAGTGGAGTGTGTCATCTCACTCTTCTCTTTTTAGTATACATCGGTCATGCATCGGTCATGAAATCAAGAAGAAGATGGACTCGAAGGAATAATATACCCAACTCATCATAAGTTTAAGCCTCTAAATAAACGTGATGGAATGAAGTGCACTTGGAGGATCGATGCTCTCCATATCATGTTGATACCAAAGTTTGTCCTTGTACAACTCTATAGATTACATGATTAAATTCATTCTTCGATACTTTAGTGTTCACCCTACATTTAGATCTATGATAACACAAAAGTAAACCATACTTTTGTATAATATGTTCGGTACGAATTCATTGTACTCATATTCCCCTATTTTTCTTTGATGATATTGGTTAGAATAGCCACTACTTGCCTCCTTTCTTCTTCACTAACATAAAAGTAACCAACCAAATATTTAATTATTAAATTTTGTAATGTGGAAGAACATGGAAAATTCCAAGTTCTCTTGAACTTTTTAAATCCACGCTATACTACTCTAGATCTCTCATACATAGGGCTTTACATTTTCATTATAATACTCACCATCTCTCTGTTATTTTTTTAATTAGTTGTGAGTTTGCATATGGTATTGTGTTTTACGGTGAGTTTTAAAAGTTTTTCTTCATATAGAAAATTGGGATTCTCCAATAGTAGTTTTTGGATACACCTTTTATTTTCAATTAATAATTTTGGGTGGGAATCAAAACAAGATTTTATTATTTTATTATAATAGCAATTAAATTTATATTTTAATTACAAAGATGATTTTTTTGGATACCATTTAATATTTTTTTAGTGTACACAAGAGATTGAGAGTTAAGATTTTATGGATTATCTTTTTTACATGTTTTGAGATGATAATTAGTTATTATAAAAGTTTATTAGTGAAATTAGTTTGATAATAACCATTTCATCATTTAAATTTATGGTTAAGTAAGATATCAAATTGGTATATGGTATATGAGAATACTTAAGCTTTATGCTAGTAATAATTTAATTTTAAATTCATGGTTAAGTAAGACACGAAATTGGTGCCCAAAGGGATTGGGTTCAATGATGGAAAGCGATGAGTTTTTCACTATTGAACAAGGTTCAATTCCGATGAGGGTCTAATTTGAAACCATGAAACATCTTGAGATAGTGCACACATAACTGAATCAAAGCCCACCTCATGTCCTTTAAATATTAAAGTCCCAGAAACTCTTCTCTTCTCTTCTAAAAGACTGCAAACAATCCTGCAAAGACCTGACCTGCAAACTTTTTGTTCTTAAATTTCTCGAAGCACAGGAATATTCTTTCCTATGCTTCTCAACGTTGTCCCGCCTGGCTGGGCCGGAACCAAGCCACTGCCTGAACTCATGGTTAAGGGTCTTTCCAATCCTCGCAATCTCTAAACAGAAACTACATAATAAAAGATCAGCTCAATTCTCTTTCAAGAACAACGAGAATTGTTTTTCAAAATGTCATTCATTTTTATAGATCAGCTCATTTCTCTTTCAAGAACAACGAGAATTTCTGGAAGAAATAATTGTGCTAAAATACTTCCATATATATTTGGAGGCGAAAAAAATCAAAACATCTTCAATGTATTCAAAACAGCATTACATCCCASCCTGTAAATGGAGTGTAAATAAACCACTGTATGCAATATTAAAATCCTAAAACATGAGATGGAACAACACCTGAAAATCTCCTTTTAAAACACGTCCTTCCACCTGCATTTGTCAATTCAACGGGTTGTTCAAATGTCGAATGGCAGTGGAGGAGACCTTTGCCCTCGTTGTTGTCAAACATATAATAGAATGTGTAATATTAAAATCCTAAAACATGAGATGGAACAACACCTGAAAATCTCCTTTTAAAACACATCCTTCCACCTGCATTTGTCAATTCAACGGGTTGTTCAAATGTCGAATGGCAGTGGAGGAGACCTTTGCCCTCGTTGTTGTCAAACATATAATAGAATGTGTAATTTGTACACTCAATTTGACTACTCACTGAATTAGTTAGATAATTATATGCTGTTTAATTTGAATTAATGATTAATGAATTTAATATTGGTGATTTAATATATGTTCCGACAAAAAATTCAACCATATTAAAGATTGGTTTAGATGTTATTGAGTTATCGTTTTTCAGTTACAAGCTAGTTCTACATATTACATATTACTGACAAACTAACAAACAAAAAAATAAAAAATATTGATAATTTAAGAAACCATTTAATCTATGTTAGATATTCTTTATTCTTAACCCTACTATGAGAAAGCATGATTTTGTTTTGAGAAATTTCTATTCCTTTCAAATGATTTACGGATATTATTTAAGCCGTCTGCTTTTATGTTCTGATCTAGCAAATAGAAGTAAACAAGCACATCAGTAATAAAAAAACAACACATGGCTTCTACAACTGTAATCGTTCATCGGGTTATGAAACCCTAAAAGTACTTGCACGCTAAAAGATTACCGTACACTGTATGTAGTTAACTCCTCACTTAAACTAATCTGTAGTGAAGGCGATTAGATACGCAAGCCTACTAAGAGGAGATCAGCAAGAAACTTGTATCTGTATCGCTGCTTTATAATCTTATCCTTCCCCCTTCCTTTCCTGTGAGATGGAGGCTCTGCTGGATTTTCATTGTTTCCTTTTATTGCTGCTCCTGGCGGTCGATTTATACTTTCAGTGTTTAGAGTTGAACTACCCTCTTTACCGTTCACAATATCTGGACTTTGTTGTACAACTTTGGAAGGTTCCCCTCTTGAATTGCCTTGTTCAATTCTCTGCCTTGTCTTTCGGTGGCTGCTATCTCGTTCATGTAGACACCAGTCGCAGATCAAGTCGTTCAATTCTTTATGCCCATAGAGTTTGCTGCAATATCTGGATATCGAACAGACAGCGATTCCGAATTTGCACATGAAAAACTACTCTAATTTGGAAACAGAAATTTGTAGAAAATTAAGCTCATGTAAACTAGCGTTCTTGGTTGATATAGAAATATTAGATAGACGTTGAAATGAGAAATGAATTATGTAAATCTAACCTGTGTTGAAGGCGATGTAAACATCCTTGACACTGAAACAGTTCTTTCTCCATGCCCAAATCTCCACACATACTGCACTCTTTGATGGCAATCTGTAATTCCGTTTCTCGAAATATATCCTTCTCGAAACTGGAAGACATATTCTTCACTTTGAACTCCACAAGGAAGTTTGTAATCTACCGATGGAAAATGTGACTGACGCTTCTACTCGAGGGAGCTAGTGACATCGCTTCTCTTATAAGGTTACTCACCGTGTTACTGAAGCGTTTAACAGACAGATTGAATTAAATCTATATTCTGTTTTCTGAGAGATTTTTCTTTTACTGGTGTTTATGTGGGCCTCCAGTTTTTATTGATGGGACAGATTTTGCATTATATGCGATGCTATATCTACTTTACTTCTTGAGAGAGTTACTGACAAGACTAAGAAGAGATCGGTAGAGGGACATAATAATAATTAAAATAAATTCATTCTTTTATATAGTCGTAGTTGGCAATCCTTATCTCTATTGTAGATTTCAACTGGTATGGAAAAGTTAAAGGTTGAATTTGCTCTATATTTATTGGATGGATGAAATCTACAATATAATTAAGTCAGGTTTTATTTGATGAACTGAATCTGCAATAAAATTAAGTTAGGATGTTTAATAATCTTAATTAACTTTTCTACATTTTTATTTTTTTATAATATTTATTTTTTAATTTTATAAATTTGATAAAAAAATTATTAAATTAATAGATTTGAATAGTTAATTCTATGTAATTTAAGTGATTAATAATTTAAACAAAAAAAAATATTAAAAATAATAACATAACAATAATAAAAATAAATTCATTTTTGATGGAAAATTGGATTTCAGAGTACAGTATTGTTGTTGAAGAGGTTTATACCTGAGTGGACCTAATGGTTAAGAACATGTGTTTCCTCTTACAAAGTCACAGGTTCAAATCTGGACGGAGGGGATCCCTTGTCCCACAAACAAGGGATCTCATACACCAATTTAATATACTGGCTTGATCGTGACCTTAAAAATAGATTATTATTATTAATATCTGATGGTGTCATGTACTCTGATTTTACGTTCGGATCTATTACATGTGTCTCTATCTTCATATTGGCATTAGAATTGGGTGAGTATGACTTTACACGCATCTTCCAATGTTAAGACGTCATAGTGGATTTCCACGAGTACATTACTGTGTTTACAGACAGTGGAGAAGGTAAATCCTGTACTAGGTTGAACCTACACTGAATTTGATCCCGATTCACTTTTCATAATGGTCAGTAAAAAACTATTCCTATGTGCTGTGGTCCTATCATGATGACCGGAGCACAATCTTCTCCCATCATCTGCATCAATATTTTAAACAGGGCTTTATAGATTGTCCCGTTAATAGTCAATTAAACTAAATATTCAACACCGGAGCACAATCTTCTCCCATCATCTGCATCAACATTTTAAACAGGGCTTTATAGATTGTCCCATTAATAGTCAATTAAACTAGATATTCAACAATGTTTTATAATATGTAGCCCTCAGCAGTTGGGAAAAATCCAGAGAACTAACACAGAGAACAGAACAGTAAAGCTTCTCTCCGAGACTTGAACTTGACTGGGCCCATATCTTCCCTGGTCGCGGACAGCTAATAAAGACTATCGTAAGGCTCTTGATAATGCCGGTCATCTCAATATTCATCCTACTAAAGAATACATCGGGAAACAGGTTCGCTCATTATGCAAATCTATTTGATTGTTTTATATTTTCAGAGTTACATGTTGCATGTATATGTTCACATATCTAATGGTGTAAATTTGGGTATATATACACTGATAAATTGTATAACTTTGTGTTTAATGCTTGCTACATTATTGTTGTATATGCAGTAACACGATTTCACTATAGATAAAACAAATTATAAATTTTGTTTTAAATTTTGGAATTTTAGCATCAGAAATGACAATAAATCAAGAAAAATAACAATTCAATTTTTGAAATTTCATAAAAGAGGACCTTATCTTTATTTTAGTGAAAATTGTGCTAAATTTAAGTACAACCAGAAAGGAGATAGCTGAATTTTGCTACTATGGATAATATTTACATGTTCCAAGTATCTGTTCCCATATTCAACGATGTAAATTTGGACATATATACTGATAAATGATGCATATCTCGGTGTTTAATGTTTAATGTTTAATGTTTACCACACTGTTGCATATTTTCACATTTACACCATTAGTATAAATTAGATATATGTGATAAATTGTGAAGTAAGAAATGCAGAGAGAAAAGAACAAAGCAGTAAACTGTATTTAGTATATTGAGAATGTAAGTAGAAGAGTACAAAACGAGTAAATGAAGAAGTAATGTGAAAAGAGAAATAGCTGAGCTAAATAGGCTCAAGCAAAACAGCTGGCAGTTGAGGTTACATTATATTTAACACTCCCTCTTAAACTCAACAGTTACAAACATCAGCACTAATTATGTCCAAGTGTTGTCTCTGAAAATCAAAAACAGATTTTCCTAGTGGTTTTGTGAAGATATCTGCGAACTGATCTCGAGAACCACAAAATTGGAGTGCAATGTCACCATTATTGATGAGCTCACAGATGAAGTAAAAGCGAGTGTCAATTTGTTTGCTTTTCTTGTGAAACAAGCGATTTTTGGATAGAGCAATTGTTCAAGTATTGTCACAGAAAATAGGAGTTGGATCATTTTCTGTATGTGACATATCTTTCAATATTCTTCTTAGTCACACAACTTGACAAGAAGCTGAGGTAGAAGTTGGATCCTTTCGTTGATTGGTCAACCTCAATCCCTAAAAAAATGTTTCATTATGCCAAGATCTGTCATCTCAAACTCAGATTGCATGGCATGTTTAAAATTTGTTAACTCAATATTTCCAATATAGATCATGTCATCAACATATAAACATACAATCAAAATTTTACCGTGCTGATCAGTTTTGGTGTAGAGAGTTGACTCATTTTGACTTCTGTTGAAACCACTTTTGATCAGATAAGTGTCAATTATGTTGTACCAAGCTCTTGGAGCTTGATTTAAGCCATACAAGGCTTTCTTCAACCGATATACTTTGGCTTATTGTTCTTGGACTTCAAATCCCGGTGGCTGATCGACATACACTTCTTCTTCTAAAAAACCATTCAGGAATGCTAACTTGACATCCATTTGGTAAACTTGCCATTTGTGTTGGGAGGCTATAGCCAATAGAGTCCTTACAGTGTCTAGTCTTGCTACTGGAGCAAATGTTTCACCATAGTCAGTACCTGGTTGTTGTGAGAATCGTTTGGCAACAAGTCTTGCCTTGTGTTTTTCAATCTTCTCTTTTTCATTGAGTTTAGTCTTGTAAACCCACTTGACACCAATACTCTTCTTGTGAGTTGGCAAATCAACAAGATCCCATGTCTTATTCTTCTTAATGGAGTCAATTTCTTAGTTCATGGCTTGAACCCAATGTGGCTCCTTAACTGCTTCTTTAAAGGATGTAGGTTGACATGACATTAATGCAAAATGATTGTGTTGTTCAAAATCATCCAACTGCTGATGGATTTCTCTCAAACTTCGAGTTCTGTGATTTTGAATTTCAGAGGATGAGTCTCTGCTTGAAGTTGAGTTATCCTGAGAATGTTCAGATCGTCCTTGTACCCGCAATCTTGGAAGAACATGCAGAGGTATTTGTTGTCCTGAATTTTTTGTGTTTTCAGAACTTGGCAGCAATGGATTTTGACTTTCTAGTTGTTGATTTTATGATTCATTCCAGAAATGATTTTCCAGAAATTTGACATCTTTGTTGAGAATTAGTTTCTTGGAGATTGGGTTGTAAAGTTTGTAGGCTTTAGATGTTTCACTATATCCAATAAAGATACATTTCTCACTTCCATCATCCAGTTTCTTCCTTAATTCAAAAGGTATGTGAGCGTATGCTATGCATCTGAATGTCCTTAGATGTGCAACATTTAGCTTTGTCCCACTCCATGCTTCTTGAGGGACTTTCATCTTTAGACTTGTGGTTGGAGATATATTCAAGAGATAAACTAAGCATACTACTGCTTCAGCCCAAAAAGTATTTGACAAACTTTTCTCTTTGAGAAGTGTTCTTGCCATATTCATTATTGTCTGATTTTTCCTCTCAGCCACTCCATTTTGTTGTGGAGTATATATGGTTGTTGTTTGCATGACAATGCCTTATGATTTGCAGAAATTTGCAAATTCATTGGAGTTGTATTCTCCTCCTCCATCGGACCTGAGTGCTTTTATATATTTGCCACTCTATTTTTCAACTTCTGCTTTGAATTCCTTGAATTTTACAAAAGTTTCAGACTTGTGTCTCAGAAAATAGGTCCAGATTTTCCTGCTAAAATCATCAATAAACGTTAGAAAGTAAAAGCTACCACCTATTGACTCTATTTGCATTGTTCCACATAGGTTATTGTGAACTAGTTCGAGATGTTGTTTGGCATGATTGGATGACTGTGGAAAACTAGTTCTCTTATGTTTTCCAAGTATGCAAGACTCACATGGGGAATTTTGTTCTTTGAAGATGGGAAGACCTTTGACCATGGAGTGCTTCTGAAGAAGACTTAGACTTTTAAAGGGTAGATGTCCAAATCTTGTATGCCAAGCCATAGTTTCATTCAGGGTGGATGTACTTTGTGCATATGTTTGGTTCATATTTGCAGTTCT